>PVJI01006412.1:0-86734 GCA_004026765.1 Micronycteris hirsuta
AATTAAGATCCGGTGGCAGACAGGACCAGGTGAAGGAGATCAGCAAACCAGAATTTTTTAAGATACACCTTTGCCGAATTAATTCCCATCCCACAGACATGATCCACACTTGCTCACACAGGAGTCACACGGAGCTGTGCTCAAAACGTGTATATTCTCAGGACTGCGTTTACACACGTGTGGAAATCACTGCTACATCCTCTGAGAGTTCAAGGCCCCATTTGACTCTCAACACATATGTAGCCCCGGATGCATATCATTTTCATGGTTCAAAATAAAAAACAACAAAACTCTTTCGAAGGCAAAGTTTTGAAGTTAAAATTTAAGGTCGAATTTTAAGTTAAAATTTAGAGCTGGGTCAGTTGGGGTATAAGATGAATCTAGAATATTTTGTGCCAGAAAGCAAGGAAGTGATCAAAAAATGATGAAGAAGCATTGATACAGATCAGTTTAAAAGGAGCTCCTGGTGAAATCTGGGGCAATATGTGTCATGTTAATACCATGGAGTATTAGTTAGAAATAGAAGAAAAAGAAACTACTGATTCCTCCAACAACACGGATAAATCTAAAATGAATCATGTTTAATGATACAAAATGAGACATTAAGACTTCATATCATGTCATTCCACTTAAAAAAAAAGTTAGAGAAAAACTGTAGTAACAGAAACACATCAGTTATTGCCAGGTGTCCCTTGACGGATGGTGGATTGACTCCAAATGGGCACTAGGGAGCTTTTTAGGGTGATGGAATTGTTTTGTGTTATGATTTTCATGGTGGCTTACTCAGTAATATAGCTGATGAAAAGAAAATAAAAGGAAAGCTGGCGTGACTGTATTAACATCAAACAGAGTGGACTTTAAAGCAGGATACACTACTAAAAAGAAAGAAGGAAACTTCATTATGATGAAGGGATCAATCTGCCAGAGAAATGCTTGAATTCTAAAGTAGTATTCCTCAAATAATATAGCTTCACCATATGTATAAAACGAAAGTCTTGAGAACTAGAAAGTGAAATAGCAGTTTCAGAATCATGGTGAGAGTCATTAATATCTTTTCCATTGGCTTTTAGAACAAATACACTTCCCACACAAAAATTGTAAAGTAACAAACAATTGCTATCAAACTTTACCTTACTGATACACAGCTACTGCAGAGTACATTTTTTTTCATGTGCATATGGAATATTAATCAAAATCATCTGAGTCAAAGAGCATTTCTCAACATTTTTGATAATTCAAATCATTCACATTATGTTCTCTGAACACATTGAAAATTGGCTAGGAAAAACATTGAGAAGAGATAACTAGAAAGTTTCCAACTACTTGTGTAACAAAGAGTATAACTGACCTCTTTTGTTAATTCCTGCTTCATGGCACAAAGCTTCAAAAACCCTTGGAACCTCCTGATAGGATGGTCTTTATTTTTCAGAGTGAGTCACTTTGACTATACCTGAGTTTATGCAAGTGAGATGACTCATGGGGAGCCCTTTAAATAGTGTCAAGGGAGCAGCTAGCCATGGCAGAGAAACAAAGCACCTAATTAGAGGGTTAGAATCTTCAGCCCTATCCCTGTACCTCCAGGGAAGGGAGGGGGCTAAGGATTGAGTTCAGTCATGTGGCCAATAATTTAATCCATCATGACTGTATAACGAAAACTTGATTAAACGTTCTGAACATAAAGCCAGAGGGAGCTTCCTGGTTAGTAATATTTTTCCGTTTCTAGAGGGTGGCTGCACCCTGACTCCATGGGAACAGAAGCTGCTGTGCTCAGGACTCTTCCCGTATGGCCCTATGTGCCTTTTCATCAGGCTGTTCATTTGTATCCTTGATAATGAAACAGTAATTGGAAATATAGTGCTTTCATAAGTACCACAAGTTTTTCTAGCAAATTATCAAGTCTGAGGGTGTTATGGGAAGCCCTGAATTTGTAGCCAGTCAGGCAGAAGCATAGGTAGATTGGGAACACCCGGGACTTTCAGTGAGCATCTGAAATGGAGCAGCTCTGTGGGACTAAGTCCTTAATTTGTGGGGTCCGGGCTAACTTTGCGTAGTTAATGTCAGAACTGAATTGGACTGTAGAGTACTCAGACGAGGTCAGAGAACTGAGGTTGGAAAGTAACTTGAAAGTTAAGAAATATATCTCTTTTAATAATTTTTGGATTAAAAAACAGTATTCAGTTTTAAACTACTGGGAAATATTTTCAACAAAATTATAATGAAGAAACAACGTATCAAAACTTACAGGATGTAGCTAAGCAATGAACTTATCAAAATTCTCAAAAGAAGAACCAGAAAATCTGAATAGCCCAGTATTTATAAAAGAAACTGAATACACAATTTAAAACCTTCTCACAAAGAGAACTTGAGGACAAATCACATTCAATTCTGCAAGCATTTAAAATACAATGTTAAAACTTAAATATATACATAATACATTATATTATACATTATATGGATTATCTATCATATACTTAATATAGTATAATAGATATTATGTATGAAAGATAATATATATATAATACAAATCTCTCAGAAATTCTTCCAGAAAATGGGAAAAAATAGGGATTCTTCTTAGTGAATTTTATGAAGACACAATAATAAATGTAATGTAGAATCCTGGATGGGACCCTGGAGCAGGAATGATATTACATAAAAACTAAAGAAATCTTAATAACTATGAGCTTTAGTTAATATTTTATCAGTGTCCATTCATTAATGATAACAAATGTACCAACTAACGTAAGATGTTAATAATAAGAAAAACTGAGTGAAGAGGAATAGAGCAACTTTCAATGTACTATCTTCTCAATTTTTCTGTAAATCTAAAACTTCTAAAACATGAAATCTATTTTAAAAAACTTAGGAGAAAAGAAAAATACTGCATAAATATAGGAAATACATGGATTATGCAATAAAATGACAGCCTTTACACTAAAATGACTACAAAAAACAAATATACAAAAGTTGATTTTAAGGCTGAAGAGCATTATGGGGGTTAAAAAGGGTAAGTGTATAATGATAAAGGCTTCAGATCACTGGGAGGATATAGCAGCTCTGAATTATATGCATCTAAAATATAAATTCAAACACCTGAAGAAAAAGTTGACCAAACTAACAAATGAATGTGTAAACCCACCATCAAAATGAGAGACATTAACTCACTTTTCTCAGTACCTGATAGATCACATAGACAATTAAGTCAGTAGGATTATGAAATATTTGAACAACGTAACTAATGCACTTCACCTGATGCCTATGTATAGAGGTGCCAGTCACCGGCGATCAGTCTTCTCAAGCACACATGGGGTCTGAAAACTGGCCACATGTTGAACGGTACAAGAAGCCAAAATAAACTTTAAAAATCAGTTTTATACAAATCACTTCTCTGGCTCCAGCAAAATTAAATGAGAAATCAGTAACAAAAAATAACTTAAAGTTCATGTCCAAAGTACTTTTTAAAAAGACCTCTAAATAACTATTGGGTGAAGAAGAAATCATAATATATACTCATATTTTATATGTATAAAATGTGTGATGCAGCTAAAGCAGTATTTAAAGATATGAACAAAAATTAATAAAGCAAGAAATGAAGCTATAAAAGATATAATCAAAAAGCCAGGAGCTTATTTGAAAATATCAATAACGCCAACAAAATATTGTTAATAATGATCAAAAAATAAATATAGAGAGCAAAAACACCAATATTACAATTTTTGAAAGAATACAACTATATACAGCAAGTTAAGAAGACAAGAAATTGCCAGGAATAAGTTTATACCAATAAATTTAAAAATGTATTTGAAAAACTAACTCAAAGAGAAAAGTACATATTATTCTACAACCACTAAAGAAATAGAATTCATATTTTAAAATCTTTCCACGAAGAAAACAGCAGGCCTGGATGGTTTTAGAAAGTTAGTTTTAGCAAACTTTCAAACATCAGATAATTACAACCTCACACAAGTTTTTCCAGAGGCTCGGAGAGGAGGAGATGCTGTCCAACTCATTCTGAGGCCAGGAGCACGTCCCCGAACTGGAAAGGACAGTGTGAAAAAATAATAAAGGTCACTCTCACTCCTGAACACAGATTTTTTTAAAATGTGAAACAAAAATGCCAACAAATTAAACCTAGCATTATATGAAAAGAAAAATACTTCGTGTCCAAGGATAGTTCATTCTAAGAATGCAACGTTATTTTAACATTAGACAATGTGACAGGGGAGGGGTGGGTAGGGAAACCCCTGTTAAACTCGCCCTTCCATGCTCAGAGTAAAAATCGAAATTGGATCTGCATTTGTGCAGAATCACTGCACAGTGATAAGTCCTGTGTAACACCATTCAACATTCCTGAGGAAACAGGATTTTCAGACATTATATTATATCTATCTGTTTGAGAGATTAAAATGTTATCCTTTTTCTTATTTCCTAATGAAAAGCATCTTCCTCACTGGAATTCCAGTGTTTATAGCTCTACCCACCATTAGAGATCATGACCTTGATTTAGAGGGACCATTTCCAGAAACCTCTTATTAAATGAGTTATTATTAACCTGCAAGCACATACCAGTTTGCTAGATTGCTTTCCCCATAACAGGTAGCTGAGATCTAGACTCTGAGGGAATGAGATGTAGGAATGTATGTTCCAGTGAGAAGAGAACAAAAAGAGTTTCAGAAAATTGGGCTCTTCAGGGGGTAAATGTATTGACTTCAGAAAACACCATTGTACTGGCACCTTTCTGAGCTCAGAGCTATAGTCGCATGGTAAGTGGGTGTCTTGCCTAACACCAGTATTCAAAAGAGTATTTGGTCCCGATACAGGATCTTCCACATCATTCAGATGAAGAAACCAACTTAACAGCAAAGGAAGTATGGTTGGCGGGCATGCGGTCAAAAGGCCCACATCTCCTCTAGCATCTGCAATCACCCAGAAGCAGCTGGCCTGATAAAACATAGGTCCACCCGATTGTAAGTGCAGCTGAGGCCCCAGCTCCACTCCAAGGGTGGGGCAGCATCCTTCAGAATACAGCATATTCTCCAAATCAACACCACATATACAGTGCTGTGTCCCCAAAAGGTAGAAGAAAGGTGTGGAAGTAGCAGCGGTCTGTCTTACCATCACTCCTTGTGACCCACCTGGACAATTTGTTCTTCCTGCCTTTGCAACTCTGGGCAATGCTCATCTGGAGGGCCTGCATCCAGGGGGCAAATGCCTCCATCAGGGGACACAGCAAGTCTTTTTTTTTTTTTTTAGTATATTTTATTGATTATGCTATTACAATTGTCCCAATTTTCCCCCGTTGCTCCCCTCCACCCAGTACCCTGCTTCTCTCCAGCAATCCCTTCCTTAGTTCGTGTCCCTGGGTTCTTTGGTTTCTCTATTCCCTATACTATTCTTAACCTCTCCGTCTATTTTATACCTACCATTTATGCTTCTTATTCCCTGTCCCTTTTCCCTCATTCTCCCCCATTCCCTTCCCTGCTGATAACCCTCCATGTGATCTCCGTATCTATGATTCTGTTCCTGTTCTAGTTGTTTCCTTAGGATGGTTTTGTTTTTGTTTTTAGGTTCAGTTGTTGATAGTTGTGAGTTTGTTGTCATTGTAATTCTCATAGTTTTGATCTTCTTTTGCTTAAATAAGTCCCTTTAACATTTCATGTAATAAGGGCTCGGTGATGATGAACTCCTTTGGATTTACCTTTACCCTATCCTGTTGGGTAGAGTAATCTTCATTGTAGGTCCTTGCCTTTCATGACTTGGAATACTTCTTTCCAGCCCCTTCTTGCCTGCAAGGTTTCTTTTGAGAAATCAGCTGATAGTCTTATGGGAACTCCTTTGTAGGTAACTCTCTACTTTTCTCTTGCTGTTTTTAAGATTTTCTCTTTATCTTTAACCTTTGCCATTTTAATTATAATGTGTCTTGGTGTGGTCCAACTTTGGGTCCAACTTGTTTGTACTCAGTGAGTTCTCTGAGCAACCTTAGCACCAGTGTTTTCAACTCTACATCTGATAGGTTGGCTATCTCCACTTTGTTTAGTTCTTTTTCTGGGGTTTTGTTCTGTTCTTTCACTTGAGCCATATTTCTTTGTCTCCTCAATGTGGCAGCCCCTCTGTGTTTTAGGTAGAGCTGCTTCGACTCCCTGTCTTAGCATACGTGTTAAGTTGTAAGGGACAGAGCCTTAGGTATTTGCCAGGGAAGGGCAACCTGCTTCACGTTTTTGTCACTCTGTATGTGGGGGAAGGGTTGGAGAAGGGGCAATGCCGCTGCCTGGCTGCTGGAAGCTCTCTTTCCAGTCACTTCACCCATTCCTGTTTGTGATTGGCACCCCTCTAGCTGTTGCTCTTGTGGTGGTTTCCAGAGTGGGCAGGTTTGCGTACATTCTAGGACCATGAGGGCCCTTTAAACAGACTCTCCTGAGAGACTGGCAGTTTCTTCCACCACCCAAGCCCCACTGGTTTTTACAGCCCAAACTTATGTGGCTTTATTTTCCCAGAGCTGGACCCCAGGGCAGCATGGTCGGGCCTAGGGCTGGGATCACTCACTCCCCAGTTGTCCCTTCCCATTTTTATACACTGCCCATGAATGTGAGACTGCCCATTCTGCTGGCCACTGCTGCTGCCTTGCCGCCACCACACTGCATCCTCTCCACCTCTGGCTCCCTGGCTCTGCCCCTCCTATGAATCTGGATGAATATGGCTTGTTTAAGTTCTTGGTTGTCAGACTTCCATACAGTTTGATTTTCTGGCAGTTCTGGGTGTTTTTTGTTTTGAGGTTAGTTGTGATCCTTGTTATGGTTGTGCAAAGAGGTGAAGTGTGTCTACCTATGCCTCCCTCTTGATGGAAGTAAGCAAGAGTCTTATTAAACTTTAAGCCATGGCTGCTGCCCAGACTCTTCAGGATCCTTGTGCCAGGAGACGAGCAGGCTAGGGGAGGAGCCACAATCCTGACGGGAAACACTTACTGTGATTATTAGGAGCAGGTGGGGCTGCTGTTATACAAAGGAGAAGAGAGGAAGAACTTGGTATCCAGATGACCCACTGGACATCTCTTGGTACACTCAAGGGACATGTGAAGTGACCACAGCTTGAAAAGAGTATGGTAACAAGGGATGAAGGTCTAGATCACCTCTCTAGGGCTGTCATCTAGACCAGCAGATCTGCTAGCTGAGGACAAGAATAGAGAATAGAAAGTCCATTACTGCTCTAAGACTGGCTGCAGGGACTATAGTTTGTTCCACAAACATTTCTCAAAGTGTGTCTGTGGAAAGAGACCAAAGAAATCCTGGAGGATGCCCTGGCTGGTGTGGCTCAGTGGACTGAGAACCAACCTGTGAACCAAAGGGTCACCAGTTCTATTCCCAGTCAGGTCATATGCATGGGTTGCAGACCAGGTCCCCAGTAAGGGGAGCGTGAGAAGCAACCACACATGGACGTTTCTCTCCCTCTCTTTCTCCCTCCTTTCCCTTGTGTCTAAAACTAAATAAATAAAATCTTTATTAAATAAAGAAATCCTGGAGGAGCTGTCCCTAGCTGGGATGAACTTACAAAGGGACACTCCCCCAAAACTGGAATTTATTTATAAAAAATTATGTATTTATTCTTACATATTTAAACTTCAGTCATTTTCAAAGTACTCTCCATTTGATGCAATACACCTATCAAGATGTTTTTTCCATTGCTCTAAACAGTTTTGAACGCCTCGATTTTCGTGCCTTTTAGTGTTTCTGCTGGGGTTTTTTTGTTTGTTTCACCTCTTCCACAACTACAAAACGTTTCCCTTTGAGGACTTTTTTCATCCAGGGAAACAAAAAAAAAACACTCAGGGCAAAATCAGGTGAATAGGGAGCGTGGGGCATTGGGAGTCATGTCATTTTTGGTCGAAAACTACTGAACACTCAGCACAGTGTGGGCAGGTGTGCTCGTAAAACAACCATCATGAAATGGGTAAACACAATGAAAGAGTCTTAAAAAAATTCACTGAAGCCCAACGCATCCTCTCACAACAGCACCAGCTGGTACACTGATACAGATGGGTTCCTAGAACACTCACCTAGCAGGGCAAGCCTGTACTAAAAGGGGCCTGCCTGCCAGAAGATTATTCCATTTTGGAGGGGGGTCCCCCCTCGTGTTATATAAAACAAGCAGAACCCCCAGTGCAAAGGATGACTGTAGTAGGTTCTGTGGTACCCTGCACAGACTTCCCCTTTCAGGACTGCGTCATACATGCCCCTAATGGCTGACAGCTGAAAGCTAAGCTCCTAACCAGAACCTGTCTCAGTCAAAGGAAGCTGCCTTGCCCAAGGCTGTCCCCTGCATGCTGCCTGTATCACATGACTAACTGATGATTTGGGGTACAAAGGCCTACCTCCTTTTCCTCAACTCTGAAGGACTGACTGCTCAGCTCCAAATAGGCCTTTTTTGTGACCCACCACAGTTCGACTTTCCCTTTTGACCAAATACCGGGGCCCTCATTTCTCATAGCTGTTTTTCCGAGAGAAGTCCAATAAACTTTGTACACTCAAATATTTCTTGACAAAATGCAGGGCACAAGTGTCCTTCTGTTCTGTGAAGCTGAGATGCTTGAATATGTAATATAAAATAGAAAAACCTCTCTTTACATAAGCAAAGTATCCAAATCAACATACTTTTATTAATAACAAATAAGCATATGGAAATTTGAGTCAAGACTCATTCAGTCTTTCATTGACAGAAAACACATCTTTATCACCTATTTTATATAAAACTATTTCAGGTTATGGGGATGCAGAGATGATTTAAACATAGCCTCTAACTATAAGGAGCTTACAATTAAGTGGAAAATGAGACAGGTACATGGGGAACTGACGTAGACTAAAATAGGCTCCACGACACAGGAGAAAAACAGCATGAAGAAGTCAGGTGTGGGAATTTAGATCATTTTAGATCACTCCCAACTGCGTATATCGGTGTCTTCTTGCAGAAGGTGAAGTCTGAGCTGGCACTTGGCAAAAGGTATGAATTGGGGGTGCACCAGAGTGGAGAGAACTGAATGAGCAAAAGTGTCCCGGTGTTGTGATGTGGAGCTAATAATGTAGGGCATGACAACAGTGGAGTTCGGCTGGGTTCTGGTTGTTTGGAAGAGAGCTGTGGTAGACATCCTGAAGAGAGAACTTGGGACTACACCGTAAAGAGCCCTCATTGCTAGTTTGAAAATATTAAATTGTATTCAACAAGTAATAAAGCATCAAGGAAAATTTGAGCAAGTGAGTGATGATCTCAGATCTGTGTTTTAGGAAGATTAGCCAATGACCTGTCATCAAGAGACGTGCATTCAATTCCAGCCTCTTCTAGTTGTGTGTTCTTGAATAAAATATATAACCTCTCTCTGTTTTGGATCCTCACCTTAAGCAAAGGGATGGTCAACCGGCAATAAGGGATTATAGGAAATGCTATGTCTTTAATATGTGATGAGAATTTATTGTCTGGTTATTAACAGATTCTTTTTTTATCTTGATAGACCCAAGCTGTGAGAGTGACCCCTTCATTCTTCCAACCTGAGACCTCAGTGCGTATATTGAGTGGGTTTGTTCAGAGTGGACTTCTTAGTCATAAACATCTGTGTGTGTGTGTGTGTGTGTTTTGGTGGAGTTGGAGGGCAATGATAGAGATTAGAGATGTCTTGACTGTTTTTCAATAATAATATCTCCCATGTATTACAGGTTTACTGTGTTCCAGACATAATAGTAAGTGCTTTAAATGTACCTTCTCATTTAATCGACACATTAATCGTGTAAGAAAGATTACATTCTACAGTAAAATTTCCTGTGGGGACATTGGGCCACTTGTTCATGCGTCTGCTGTCAAGATGTTAGTAGAGCAAAGTTTTCTGACTATATAATAAAGTTATTTCCCCCTTATGTAGTGACTGGAAGATCTGATTATAATCAACTAAACAGTCAGCAGATGCTGAATGTACATGCATTTAACTGATGTGGGCAGAGTTCAATCCCAAGTTGACACCCTCCACATATTAAAATAATGAGAAGTTTTTTGGATTCTCGCCTGGGAAAATGAGTAAAGATGACTCATTTATTAATTTGCTGAATGGCAGATATCCGAGCTGATGCTGATGCTGGAGAAAACATAATCTTCCTTTTTTTTTCCTAATATCAGAAATGTATGATAAACAAAAAAAAACCGCCCACTATTTAATATGCCATGATTTTCATCTCAACAGAAGCAGGCAGGTCTATGTAAACCCTTCATTCTCCCTGAGCTTCAGTTTTCTCATCTGTAAAATAGGACTAACACTCAACTTGCAAAGTTATTAGAAATAAGTGTGGAAGGCACCTCATACACTGCCTGTCACACAGTAATTGCTCAGTTAAATTGTCTAGGCAATCACTTCTGCCTCACTTTCTCTATAAGCAGATTATTATGATTTTGCACAAGTAGGGCATCTGTCTTTTCACTACATCTTTCAAATTATTTGATTTCTTTTATCGTGAAAAGTAGGGAAATGTATAAAAGTCTGACAGAAAAATCTCAAGAGCCTACCTTCAGGCTAAAGCATAGGGACTCACAAGGCTTCCGTGATGTGATCTCCGTGTAATGCTTTTTCCCAGCCATCCCACGAGTTCCCTGTCTGCACACTTGTACGGCAGCTGAACTTAGCTACTGTACCTTTCCTGCACGTGATGTTCCCTTGTGATACTGAAATGACTTTTTCTTTTTTTCTCAGCCTGGTTAATTCCTACATAGCCAGTATGTCCTCCAAAAAGTCCTCCCTTCACCCCAGTCCCAGCGTCCGGCTCCACGTGAACTTTTTCTGTTTCCACAGCACTCCACGCTTACCTTTGCAGTGATGTACACTGAATTGTCACAGATGTCGCAGATGGCTTTATCAACTGTTTCTCCCACCACATAAAGAGTCTTTAACATTGGGCATCTGCATTCCTAACCTAAATATTGCCGGAGTCTGACATAGCCCCTGACTTACGGCTGGTGCTCCACTACCGAGGGTAACTTGTTGAATGAGGTGGATGGTTTCTTCTCCAGGCAAGTGGGGCCCCAATAGCGAGCACCTTAGAATGTAAGGATAAGAAAATCATACCATACCAGTCAAGACTTTTGTTCTGATAATGACAGAATAGTACACCTTTGAAAAGAAGGAAAGTCTGTCACAATGGTAAGTCTTTAATCATCTTTAGTAGTTCATAACAAATGATAATCAATAAGGGATTTATCTAACATCTTCTCAAAACCATATATTCAACCTGTTTATACTCTTTAACAAAAAATCAAACATTTATGCTAGCTACATAATAGTATTTGATATGGAGGCCCCAAATCATCTTGATTCCAGTTTTAAGGGGGTAACTCCTGGATTTAAAATGAGGACTTTATTAATAAGTGAATTCATTTATAGTTACCTTATTGTTTCTTTCTGATTTGTTAAACTTTAATCATAGCTCCTTTGTTGGAATCGTTCTAGCCTCAGGAATTGTAACTTTCTATCTTGTTCTTTTTTCTTTGAAATCTGGGAGGAGAATGTTCATATTTTGATTATAATTATCATTTATAATGAAACCAAAACAAAGGCTACACCAGCTAATAGGCCAAGAAAGGCATTTTAATTTGTATTTATAACAACTTGAATGGTTACAAAATGCAAGCTAAAAAATTCAAAGTTGTAAAGTACCGTGAATGTATGTAGTTAGGAGAATCTGCTTGGTGATGTCAGGCCTAAAATAACTCACAATGATTTTCTCTTGGTTAAAAGCCAGTTTGCTCAATTCTATCACTATTTTGGGGAACAAATGTATTTTAAAGGCCATGTGAAAAAATGAATGTTTTTCTGCCCTATTTACTGAGGTCTTTTCCGTCTTATAGAGCTTGTCCCATTTCTCCGACAAGAGCTCTTTGGTAGAAGAGGTTTTCTAAAGGATGAACAATCTGTCCCTATGCACATTAAAGAACACGCTCTAATTGTGACGATGTCACGGACTCTCATGGCACAAGTGAAAATTTCCTAGGATTTTAATCTACCTTTTACCATCCCTGTGACTGCATATGCCTTGCTTACTGGTTCCCCTCACTGACTATATCAAGTTCTGCTTGAGATCATTTAGACGTAGACGGTGTTGGAATCACCAAGGATAAACTGCAGTGCTTTCTGTGTGACTTGTCCCCCTTTCTATATCGCCTTTAGACACAGAAGTAGGGGCATCATAGTAAGAAGCACATTAGACTAAGAGTGAAAAACAAAACAAAACCATGTTTCTGGCACTTTGTAGATGTTCTTACCTTGGGCAAATCTGTAAGGCTCCAAGTGACTGTAGCACCAGTGTCAGATGGAGGCCCTTTTGACGAAGGGATTTTACAGGACTTCAGTGGCCATGGCAGTTGACTCTGCAGCAGCACTCCATCTCCAGATGACGCATACCGGACAGTGGTTTTCAAATTTGTCGGTACATGGGAGTCACCAGGGAAACACTGGGATCAGTAAGCCACTGATCTCGGGAGTTCTATGACCTTTGCTAGTAACCAGTTTATAAATGAGCAAGTGATCCATGCTCATTTTTTTGATCATTCTGATCAACAAAATGGGAAGCAAAGGCTGCAGGAAAGCTTTGGGAAAAGATTTCTTTCCCCCAAAAGAAACACAAGAGACAATGGGACCTGTTAAAATTCTCAGGTTGAAATACCTCAGAAAGGCAGGCAGAGCTGCCGAATCAGAGAAAAGTGAAACCAAAACATGCAGCAACCCCAACCTCTAAGCTTCCAGCTATCTGAGATTATAAATTCCCTCATCGAATAAATCAAATTCACAGTCTTTCTGTTATTAGTAATTGAAAGATCTTAAGTGATTTGCTCCAAATGAGAAATATTAATTATACTCCTGACTTTTGTAAATCTAGGGTAGTGGTTCCCAAGCCTGGTTACGTACTAGAATGAGTAGCGCCTTTGGAAAAATGCAAAACCTTGAACTCCACTCTAGACCTTCTGAGTCAGAATCTCTGGGCAGAGCTTAAGATTCTATATTTTTACAAAGTTCATCAGCAGATTTAAATAAAGCCAATCTGTACACTAGTGTTTGGGAATAACTATTTATATAATAAAGAGAGAGACTATAGTTATTTCATCATGCAAATAAGGAAGGAAAGAATTTTAAACTTTCTCTAATACAACTTTATCACCTCACAGAGACAAAAATTGAGACCCAGAGAGGTGAAATTATTTTTTTTTTAAATTAGTTCCTTAATACAAGTACAAATTCCAGGTCTGTACTTGCATTTTGGTCTTTCTACAACTGAATGTTTCTTTCATTCTGAATCACTGGATTAGGATGTGGGTTTATAGATTATGGACACTATCCTAACAAACCAGCTTGGAAGCTATCTGAACTACATACTAAAAGATAAATTAATAGATTTTTCAGCTAACATGTAGCTTATACCAGAAACTTGTTCCACACACTTGCTCAGAAATAGTGCAAATTAATTCCACTGGAATTTCCTTGCCCTTTGTTCTGCTAAGGTAAAATGTGGTTCGAAACCAGAGGTCAGGGATGAACATTGCCAATAGTTCAAGCAATATCTCCTGTCAAGCTTGTTTGATCTCATTGTGTTTATTACCCTTTAGATCTGACCCTGTATTAGGACTCTTCAGCTTTCTACTAAGACCATTTTAGATACTTGACACGGTGTGAAAATTGGTATTTAGGTTGGGGGTTCTTATTCAACATTCTGTAGAATGTTCTTTACATTGTACCACCAGTGAGGAAAATTTGCCTCTACTTAGCCTAATACTACTACTACAAATAATAGTAATAATAATAATAGTAATAAGTAATAGTAATAATAAGCTGCAATAATGACTATAGTATCCCATGTAGAAGGGTGCTAGAATTACAGTGTCTTCATCGATTACATTCATACCTACAGGTTAATTGTAAGAGGCTACTATAGTGAAATGACAAAGCTCAGCTTGTTTCTGAGAAGCAGTAATACAGGGAGGGGCAAGTGGGCTTACAGTTGTTTGTATTAAATCACAGAAGAACACTCTGTGTTTCATGTAGTCACAAGTGTTAGTCTACTTTTGGCCCACTGTCTATACCTTCTCCACATTTCCTATAAAATTTAATGTTCCCAGGGTGGAACTGTGAATCCAGACAAACTTGCTATTTGTGGTTCCCTTGCCAGTTCAGCATCCAGGGAGTATGTGCGGATTCTCTATTCTTCACACTCAGGTAACCTTTGAGTGGGATGTATAGTGGTTTGGGAATGTGCACATAGAGGATTCATGCTCCTTTGTGTCTGATGGATAAAATAATGTTTGTAAATGTATGCATTTAAAATATTAGTACTATTAATTTCTGTTTTCCTGTTTCTTAGTATTGCTTTTTCGCCATCAGATATGAACTAAAGGATATCTGAGATGCTGAAGCTCAATACATGAGTCACAAAATGTAGGGAAAGCAGAGGTCAGAAAGGGAAATGTTGAGAACAATGTAAACTTTGTAATGTAGGAGAGTTAAACCTAAATTAGTGTTTCCCGTGGTATGTTCTACAGGACAACAATTATGCAGGACACCAAATAAAGTTCCATGGAAAAATTTAAGTGAGCAAGTAGTTTGGAGTAACTGAGTTAAACAGAACCTCTCAAAGCCTATAATACTCTACTACCCAGTGTGAGTATCCAAAATCGGCTACCTTTCCCAAACATACTTGACCTCATAAGCTTATTTTTTAATGAGCGTTTTGCAGGAGTAAAGTGACATGTATTCATCTGTGGTATCTCAGGGACTACAATAAGGACAAATCGGCTCACTGGTCTGAGGACAAGAGTGGATTTCTGAAAGTCGGGGGCAGAGTCAGAGGCAAAAGGCTTCCTAGCGTGACTATCTGCAAACGAGGAGCCTTAGAACGGCCCATCCCCAGCCTGGACACCAGGCACAAGGGGACGCTGTTCTCTGGTCCCTCCAGATTTGCTGGTGCCCTCAGTTACAGAAAACTTTACCTACAAATTCTTTTTAGAATTTCATTGCATTTTTATTAAAATGCCTACTTTTATTTAAACAGAACGAAACATAACACAGAAACACACGTCCTCCCCAACAGGAGTCAAACTTCCCGTCAGACAACGACCGAGGTCATTCTGTTACTGTGGTTGACGTCACGAATCGCTGAGCCAGCTTCCCTATGAAGGGCCGGCGCTCATCCGTGCTAACGCGGAGCTGTGTGAGAGGGTCAGAACGAGGCACTCCGTTCTGACTCTGGCTTTCTCCTCCAGCGTTAGAATGATAACCCTCATCCACTGAGCCATGTAAAGCACCTCTGTGTTACCCTTTCTCTTTAGAACGACCTTCTGAAGTCTCCATTATTATCTTCATTTTACAAGTGAAGAAACTGAATCTTGGAGGGTTTAAGTAACTTGCCAAGAAAACACAGTTGTCTCCCAATAAGGCTGTACTTTAATAAACGTTGAAAAACAGTATATTGATAGCTTCGAGAGGTCAGTAAGGAGGAACTGTTACTCTTGACAGTGTATTAATTTGTGACTGTCTAAGATGTCAATGTGGTGGCTATTTCTCTTTCCTTTCTCTCCAGGTTTGGTTAAAATCCTTCTAAATCCTCTTTCAGTGGCCAATTACACCAAGTTCCTACCAAAAGATCAAATCCAATATGTGTGTGTATTAGATTGGATAAATGACAAAATATCTAAATGATTTTGTAGTCAAAACCTTGTATTTCTAAGCTGGTAAACCAACCATGGAAAAAAACCCTCAAATATAAAGTTAATGCAATAATGGTGTTTATGTTTTATTACCCTATAATTATATCATTCCTGTGATTGTTTTTCTTTTCATGCTGGTCTATAAAATGGTGCTGCCTCAACCTGTTTTAAACATCTACGTTTGTAGGATTAGGGCTAGTAATGTTTTGCCAGTTTCCATGAAACTGAAGAAGCCAGATGCACCCAACCCACCTTCTTCGATAAAGTCCTTCATTAATTTGACACCTGGAACCCTCAGCTGTTTTCTTTTTGGTGGAATTGTCCTGGTCTTTAAATAACAGTATACTCTTTGTCATGAGAAACATGTTATGAAATTGGTTATTGGACTTATTTTTATACTTTACTGTTATAACTTATATTAGTTATTTTATAAGTGTTGACTTATTGCAAAATTAAGACTCATCATTTTTAGAATGGCTTGTTCAACTAAAATTTTCCATATTATCTTTTTTCTTGCTATAAAATTCTTGATTCCAAAAGCACTTTTTACTTGCCTTTATTCATTTTTGCAGCATTCCAAATGCTACCAAAATTTGATTTAAAGTATAGAGACACAATTAGTCTAAATTTGCCAAGGTG
Source organism: Micronycteris hirsuta (assembly GCA_004026765.1). NCBI lineage: Eukaryota > Metazoa > Chordata > Mammalia > Chiroptera > Phyllostomidae > Micronycteris > Micronycteris hirsuta. Next base: position 16,354 of record PVJI01006412.1, read on the forward strand.
CCTCAATTAGTGGGTGGTTACCTTTTTATTTTCCACAAAAGGATTAATTATAGAATTCCTGAAAATGGCAAGTTTTTAGTATGATCACTTTTCTAAAGGTCTATTTTCTATCAAGTTTTCAGTAATCATTTTCTTACATTTAGTGAGGTACATTAAGTGAAGTATGTATACCTGCATAAATAAAAAGTCTTATGCCTAAAAATTTTTGATTTGTGTCTGGAAACAAGAAATTGCTAGAAAATGTGTTAACCTGAACTGCCCACTTCCATTATCAATTACAGTATATCTTTTTTACCATGGCCCCAATATTATTCATTATTTTTAAATTAAATTATCTATTAAAACACTTTGAGAGAAAATATTTAATAGTATATATTTTTCTGGCATGAACTCTATATTACTCATTATTTTAACAAAGGAAATCCCTTATAAATCTCCAGGTTTTGCTTAAGCTAATAAATGATTAGCCTTTGGCCCAGAATTATTTTCAAAAGATAAAATATAAAATTTGCAAATAGATATTTTCTGTTAAAGTTGGCCTTTGGGTTTATCTGTTTTTCTTGGAGAGGTTCCAGACCCTCCTGGCTTTGACCTTGTAATCCAGTATTTTGCAGTCAAAGCAGCCTTGTGTGGGAGCGTCCCACGGCTCTTCCTTGACCTACATCTCTCCAGCTTTCCTACTCCCCTCATTCCTCCCCCTCCTTCAGCACTGCGGGGCCGTGAGGGTAGTTTCATGACTAATCCTTTGATTTCATAGAAAATGATGCTGGAGGAACAGGGGCCGTGGGCTAAATGTGGAGGTCACTGCTACTCTAGGCCTGCACTGCTTTTTTATAGTCTATAAATTGTGCCATGCTCCCAAGTGTTGCTTATGAACAACGATGTTCAGAAACTGCTGTTCTAGATATCCAGACTATCTTCACTATACTCACTGAAAAAAGAAGTATACTGGAGACTCTGTTGTAACAGTGGAAAATTGTAATGGTGGGAAATTGTAACCCACCTTACTATTCTTTTGACATTGTTTCTGTAAGTGCTGACTCTGACTATTGTGTAGTTTGTAGATGAACAGCATGTTTGTATAAGAATCCTAGGAGCTAACTTCAAAAGATACATTCGCCGACCTTCAGGTATTGACCTTCAGGAGGTTTGCTGGCCTTCAACCGTGGAGCCAAGGTGACTAAACCAGGATGACGCACACTGGACCGCCACTTGCCTTATCAGAATGGACTGTGCTCATCTGTGCTCATCTGCACGTAGAGAACATTGCAACTCCCTCCCTCGATCTCTTTGTTCTGTTCCCCTCTCCCTCCTTATAAAAACCTCTGCCTCCACGGATGGAGAGGTGGAGATGGCTTTAAGATGTGAATCTGTTGTCTTCCAGGTGGCCTGCACCTGAAAATAACCACTTTCCTTTCCATCAGCACCTGCCTCTAGCGTGTTGGCTTTCCTAGCGTCAGGCAGACGGACCTGCCTTCGGTCACACAATGAAGAGATGATAAAATGAGGAGGCCCCTAAATTTCTTCTAGAGAAATTCTATTGAAATATTTATAAAACTATCAAAAAATATTTTTAGTAAGAGCAGTGAGTGACAAGAAATAAGTACGTACCAGGCTATGAGATTTTTACAAGTGTCTAATTCAAAAAAGCTCAGTTTGATTAAACAGTAAACAAAGGAAGCTAGCAGAGCACCCAGTGTATAGGCAGCACTTAAAAATTGTCTACTCTTCCCACTAAGATCCTGGTCAGCTTCTGCGCACCCCAAGCTAGGTGTGCAAACTAGCTATTTGCTGACGCAGCACCTCTGAGGTCTGAGCCCCCTCCTCATGAGTCATAGGGTTTGGTATTCTTCTGGGGCTCCAAACCCAAAACCTTTAGGGCATTGGTTTCAGCGAACTTACACTTCTGTCCTGATTGCTGGTGTTAGCACAAATCCAGATCTCACTGGTTTACTAGCAAGTGTAGAGTTTGGTAAAGAGTGAGGACGAAGCTCCTGCTCACTGCATCTTTCATTAGAGAACTTGTAACTGCCTTGTTTTCAGTCGAATACAGGTGGCCATAACATTGAATATACCTTGGAAAATAGTTTTTGCTCTCTTACGAATTAATCCAAAATGTATCATGCCAGGGAACATGCTGTGTGTGAAAAGAAAATAAAAACACAAGAAACCTCACTCTATACCCTCAAAGAAGTTGTTTCTAATCAGGCAGGAATATTAAAAGCTTGAAGGTACTTCTTTAGTTTAAAGTTTTGTTTTGTGACGGCTCTTGGAAAATGCAAGATAGAGTCATAAAAATAGATATGCTGTGCTGTAAGTCCAACTGACTTCCTCAGTTTTTAAAAATAATAGCTATTCTTTATTGAGTGCTTACCAGATACCAGATATTATGTGAAGTACTTTACAAATGTTGCATAGCAGGTAGAGAGCCTGATGTCCATCTTACAAATTAAAAAACTGAACTTAGAGAAGTTGGTAGTCGTAAGTCACATAAATAATAGATGACTCTGTGACTCCAGAGTTGGAGGCTCCTGATCCCCTCCTGGGGAGGATGTCTGCCATGCAGGTGGGTAAGGCAAACACAACCTGTGTCACATGCTTAGATGAGTTGAATTTGAAAGCAAAATCTTCTCGTGGAACCCTTTGGCCACACAGCATGATCTTAATTGGCATTTGTTCCAATGGTGCGGCGGATTCAGGGTCTGTGGCCATTTGAGCTGATGCAGAGGGTAGGGAGAAGGTGGGGATTTACAGCCCTTTACACATCCTGTTGAAAGTATATGCTTATAATTACAGACCTCCTCTGTCAGACTATGACCATTTCTAAGGCATGATTTTTCTTATATCCTTGTTAATGAAGTCTCACTCTGTCTGACAAAGAAAGGCTGCTTGGTACCTGGTTTTGTAATGAACCATACAATAAGAGAGGCAGATATGCCAAACCTGCCCATGATACTCATGAAGCCCTGGGCAAAAATGCAAATGTAAACCTCCAGTCCATGACCTGTCCCCTTCCTCTCTCATTCCCTGCTCAGTCCTATACCAGAAGGACACTTGAACTTGTATGTGGGCACTCTAACCCATATGTCCAAGTCTGTCCATTCTCCATGCAAATAGACACTACTTGGCCACTTCATCACAGTGCCGGTCAGGAGGATGGAGTAGATAACTCATTGACACTGTCCTAGAACGGGGCCAGGTCCACTGGGGCAGAGAACTCTGGGAAGCTGTGTATCAGAGTATGGTCTTGAAGAGGGATGAATAGGTTCAGGGTGGGCCAGTTACCCTTGGTGCCTTTCACTCTTAGCTCTGTAGGAAGGGACAAGCCAAAGAAAGACTTTAAAGTGCACGATCTAAAAGCAGTCCTGAGTCTGACCATGACCTACTTTATAGAAAGTGGAAATAAAAACTTGGATACTTTATGTGTCTCATTCAGGTTTGAAAAACTATTGCAAAGAAGTTTTGGAATCAATGACTTCTAATGTCAAATCTAATACATTTTCTACTCTACGGTGCCCTTGTCCCTTTGTGTTTTTATAGGGACAAACAACAAATTATCAAAAATATTTAAAAGCAATGACTTCTCTCAGATTTTCTCCATGGGTTAGTCTGGGTTCTCCGTCCGAATATCATTACAAGCTTTTTATCAGCATTATAACCTCTGGATCTCTGACCTGTAAAGCAGAGAAAGGGGCCGATTGAATGATAGCAAATTTGTAAGGGCTTCTGTCTCCTGTGCGGCAGGACTGTCAAAAGTGCTGCTGGTTGTGTGGAAAGAGAACTGGAGTTTTGTAAGAGCTGTAACCAGATGCTTCTTATCATGACAGGTCACTCATCCAAGCTGGTTTCTAGTCTAGACCGGGTTGTGGGAAATGAGCCTCTACTTTCTTAGCTATTGCAAGGGACTAATAATATCAAGAAGTTCTCACTATTTTTATTTATGGTTCTAATTAATTTTCTATTTAAAGATTAACTTTGACTAGATTCTTCCATTTTAAACTTTGGGAAGATTATGTTAAAATGTTAGGGAAGACTAATACTAGTTTTTGTGTTTCATTTTAATTCTTTTCATAACTGAAAACATCTCTAAATTAAAGGGGAAGATGGGCACTGCATCTCCGGCTCTAGGCAAAATATTGCCATGATTTAACAACAAAAAAGAGCAGCCTTTTAGTTTATCTTTTGTTTAATATGAAAGTGGCAAAGATGAAGGCTATTCAGTATCTTTTTAAAAATTGTGCTTAAAAAACACATAACATGAAATTTACCATCTATCCGAAGCAGAGAGTTCAGTAGCCGTGAGTATGTTCGCTATGCACAGCAGACCCGCAGACTGTCTATGTGGCCGAACAGAAGTTCTACATCCGCTGAGCATCGCTCCCTTTCCCCTTCCTCAGCCCCTGGCAGCCACGGCTCTACCTTCTGGTTCTGTGAGAGTGGCTGCTTTAGGTACCTCAGATGAGTGAAATCACAGAGTGCTTGTCTTTTTGTGACTGGTTTATTTTACTTAGTATAATGTCCTCAAGTTTGATACATGTTGTAGCATGTGACACAGAATTTTCCTCTTTTTAAAAGGCTGAATAATATTTCACTATATATATGATATGCATATATCTATATATTATATATGTATGTGTGTGTATATATATAATGTTTTCTTTGTACACTTATTCATCAGTGGACATTAGGATTACTTCTACCTCTTAGCTACTCTGAATAACAGTGCAATGGACATGGGCGTACAGATATCTCTTCATATGTCTCTCCAGTGTCTTTTATAAAGTAAAAGAGTGCAGAAATACCCAGAACTGCGTATTTCAAATTATTCAAATAATAAAGGCTTATTAATAAGTGAATTTATATTCAATTTAAATCTCTTTAATAAGCAGAAGCTTAAACTTTTTTATACTGATTAAGAAGCTAGTTATTTTAAGTAAGTACACTTACCTATATCTATCTTAGTTTTGTTATAAACAATTTGACAGTGATTTTCCCTGGTTACCTAGAATACAACTTATTGGAAATCAGGTAAGATTCTTTTCTATCATAAGGAGCACACCCTCCTATATTTTCCTAAAAGGTAAAATATAGTTACATGTATGAAATGTGTATACATAAATATTTATCTTCTCTGAAATTTAAACTAGTGTTACTTATTAGTCTATTATTGTTATTATTATATTTATTGAGTACTTACCAGAAGTCAGTACTATACTATGTACTTTACATGTATTTTTGTCCTCTTATTTGCACCCAAATGAAAGAAAATTTTTTTTACAAATAAAGAAAATGAAGCTCAAAATTTAAATAAAGTTACCCAAGATTACTTAGCCAGAGTGGTTAAACTGAGAGTTCAAAACCACGCCTACCTGACTCTTCTTAGCTGTTTGCCTTTTATTTTTGAAATTCATCTAATGGAGATCAAAGTTTTACTGTTTTGCTTTACTCATAAATCTATTTGAGGTCATAGTTAATGATTCAATGGAAATGAAGAATAGGTAACATTTATGTTACCAATCTTATGAGAGAGATGGCATTTCTCATGTGATTTTATATCCTCTCATGTGACCTATGATGCTTTGGGGAGACCACAATTTTCTTTGATGTCTGCCTTGAGTATCCAAAAGAGAATGAAGATGCTACAAGAATAAAGGCAAAGCACTGAGTCCATATTTGGGAAACACGGGTCTAGACTTGTGAGCCTGCTATTCATGTGTTGCTAACCACCATGCAATGAATAAGCAATAACCCTTCTTCAGATGTATGCATGTGATGCTGGGATTTCGTCCCAGCGAAATCCATGGGGGACCGTACCCTGACCTGTGAATCAATCTTACCCAGAGACACGCTTGGAGAATAGAGTCCGGCAGCCACGGGGCTGTCCCTCCATCTTGGAAAAGGCCTGTGGCTGCCGGACTCTATTCTCCAAGCGTGTCTCTGGGTAAGATTGATTCACGCAATTGGTGCGGTCCCCCGCACGGATTTTGCAGGTCGAAATCTGCGACATGCATGGGCTGGAGCAAGACCTGGGAAGGTTTCTAGGTTTCCTCCAAATCCCAGCAAGGTGAACTGTTTCTTCGTCATTTCTCATTCTGCTCTCAGTTCATCCTGGAGGCTAGCTGGAAGCTCTCACTGAGGGTGCTGATCATATGGGCTTCCCTGCCCTGCAGTCCCTCTGCCCTTTTGAAAACACATCTCCCTCCAGCAGACGTAAGTCATTTTTTCCTTAGGGAACCAAATCCAAACACTAGATCTTCTCTCCCAGCCTGCAATTAAATCTGGCGGACAGGTCAGCAGTGCCACTGGGTCAGCAAAGAGAAGAAATAGGGAGTGGAAGAAATGGCATTTGTTTCTTGGCTGGCCCTGATGCTTCTCCGAGACAGAGGCTCTGGCAGCCACACAGTGGAGTCCCTGTGCCCTGAATACTCGTGCTTGCTCAGGGTCTGCCAGCTGGCTCCGAAATTGTCCTTCTCTTCCACAAATCAAGGGCTTTTGGGCTCACTCAGCACTCAAGGCCGAGGCACTTTGCTGGTGGTCTGTTGATGGTGCCTGTTTCCTAATTCACCACCTTGGATTATAACACAGCAAAGCATCTCATTCTTCCACATGCATCACAATCACTCGGAGGGCTGGTTAAACAAAGATTCCTCCACCCCAGCCCAAGGATTCTGTTTTAGTGGGACCTTAGAACTTGCAGATCTAACAAGCTTCCAGGTAATGCAGATGCTGCTGGTCCACAGTGTCGGTAGTCAATGGGGAGGAATTAGTTGAGATCAAGTGTCTAGAGATTATGAAAAAAAGAAGGTGACTTCGTGAGGGTATCTAGGGGCTCTGTGGTCCCTTAGACATGCAAATCTGCTCCATAATTTGCTTTTAAACTGTAGTCGGAGCCTTGTTAATTTCAACATTGACTGGCTAACAAAATAACGTTGTCCCTTTTCTAATTACACAAACGTGAAATGCATGACTCTTAAGTGTACAGTTTGATGAATTTTGACAAATGCACACACCCATGTAATCCATACCCATATAATTTCGAGTATATTTCCATTACCCCAGAAAGTTCTCTCATGCCCCTTCCCAGTTAATCTCCTCTTCCCTCTCCACCACAGGAAACCATGAAACCATTTTGATTAAAAAAAAATTTTTTTTTACATTTTTAAATTTATTTTTGAAGAGCGGGGAAGGGAGAGAGAAAGAGAGAGAGAAACATCCATTTGTTGTCTCTCACAAGCTCCGAGCTGGGAACCTGGCCCGGAACCCAGGCGTGTGCCCTGGCTAGAATCGAACTGGTGACCTTTTTGTTCACAGGCCAGAACTCAATCCACTGAGCTACACCAGTCTGGGTGAAACCATTTTGATTTTGTCAACCAAAACTTAGTGTTCTTGTTCTAAAACTTCAAGTATATTTTTGAAGTATAGTATATACTTTTTTGTGTCTTCTGCTTTGCTGAGCATTGTTTTTGATATTTACCATGCTGTTGTACATTTAACAGTTGTTCCTTTTTATAATTGAGTAGTGTTCAATGTATGAATATCCTAAAATTTTTATCAATTCTCGTATTAATGAATATTTTTTAAAAGCTTTTATTTATTTATTTTTTAGAGGGAGAGGGAGGGAGGGAAGAACAGAGGGAGAGACACATTGATGTGTGAAAGAAACATTAATTGGTTGCCTCTCACACAGACCTCAGCTGGGGAGTAGCCCACAACCCAGGCATGTGCTCTGACTGAGAATCAAACTGGCAACCTTTTGCTTTGCGAGATGACACTCAACCAACTGAGCCAGAGCTTGACTAGTATTTTTGACTGATTCTACTTCGGCTCTATTTGAGTAAGTCTGATATGAACATTCTTGTCCAAGTCCTTTAATAAACCAGACAATAGGTATATATAATATTTTCCAAAGTAGTTGCATCATTTTACAAACATAGGAGAATGTTTCATCTTCTCCACCATTTCTTGTTGTCAGGTGTTAAAACTTCAGCCATTCCAGGGGGTATATGGTGATATCCCACTGTAATTTGAATTTACATTTTTTTTTAAAGATTTTATTTATTCACTTTCAGAGAGAGGAGAAGGGAGGGAGAAAGAGCAATGTATGGTTGCCTCTCACACGGCCCCCATGGGGACCTGGCCGGCAACCCAGGCATGTGCCCCGACTGGGAATCGAACCGGGATCCTCTGGTTCCCAGCCCGCGCTCAATCCACCGAGCTACACCAGCCGGGCCTGAATTTACATTTTTAATTTACACTTTTCAAGTATTTCATGGCTATTCATATATCTTCCTTTTTAAATTTTTTAAACTCTCACCTGAGGATTTGTTCACTGATTTTAGAGAGAAGGAAGGTAGAGAGAGACAGAGAAACATCAATGTGAGAGAGATACATTGATTGGTTGCCTCTCGCACGTGCCCCTGCAGGGGATCAAACAACCTAGGTGTGTGCCCTGACCTGGGATTGAACGCCCAGCCCTTTAGTGTATGGGGTGACACTCCAACCAACAGAGGCACCTGGCCAAGGCTATCTTCCTTTTTGTTCAAATTTTTGCCAATTTTAAACATTTTGGATTGTTTTGCTTTTTATTATTGAATAGTGTGAGGTCTTTATATATTACAACTATAAGCCTTTTATTAGACAAATGTAACATGATGTGATTATTTCAGCAAGTGTGTGCTTTTTCATTTCTTAATGATATCTGTTGATGAGCAGTTTATAATTTTGATGATCTATTGAATTTTTTTAAAAGATTTTATATTTATTTATTTTTAGAGAGAGGGGAAGGGAGGGAGACAGAGAGGGAGAAAAACAGTGATGTATGGCTGCCTCTCACATGGCCCTCATTGGGGACCTGGCCTGCAACCCAGGCATGTGCCCTGACTGGGAATCGAACCGGGACCCTTTGATTCCCGGCCCGTGTTCAGTCCACTGGGCTACACCAGCCAGGGCTATTTAATTTTTTATAGTGAGAAATTTCTGTGTCCTTTGTATGAAATATTTGAGTCACAAAGATATTCTCCCATGTTCTCTGTTTCTATAAAATTTATAGTTTTAGTTTATTTGATATGTATCACATAAATTTTGGTGCATGCTGCAAAGTGTACAACTTCTAAATGATTCTCTTTCATCTTAGCTGCTGGGGATGACAGAGCATAGCTTTCACGTTGACCATGACTATTCTGTGAACTCCAGTGGTTCCCACATGTGCAGCCCTCTCCTTTTCCTTACTGCTTATTCGCTCTCTTCATTTTTTCTTTCATTGTATATGACTTTATTTAAAAGGACCATGTATTAAATTCAATACTAAAAATAGAGTTTTCTTATGTATCTTAATAAGTAATTAGACTTAAAGTTAGCTACTTCAAATGTTATTCTGTTGTAGAATATGAAGAGTAGGTAGAGCCCAGGCAAAGGCTTTAGAAGCAATTTTTGGGTAATGTCCACCAAACTGAATAAGAAATATTGGACTCTATTAAATTCAGATTAATGTCTCCTGCAATCAGTGTATAGTCCAAGTGCATTTCCTGCTACCTGACAAAGAACTTCCCTGATTCTCCCTTACCTGTGTTTGGTTTTGGTCCAAATGCCTAGGATTCCACTTTCCTTAACCACGAGTGGGGCTTCCATCTGTTTTGTTTGTTCAGGAGGATAGAGAAAGTTAAAGGATGTGATTTGTCTCACCGTGCCTTATCTCAATGTTTGTACACCTGTGTTTAGGGTAAGTATGAGGAAGAAGGAGAGTGTGAGTCAGGTGCCCTGACAATGTATTTCCTCCTAGCAAAAGAAAGATGTGTGTGCTGGCCCACATCACTTCCAAGTCTCACACTTCTCACACAGAGCCTTGTATTTATGTATTCATTTATGCACAACTATTTTCAGTGTATCAGTAAGATTTCTTACAGGGTTCAACATAATTAAGGCAGGCTCTCCACTGTGCCAAATACCAATCCTAATAGCTTTATTACCTAGCCAACCTGTCTCTCTTCCAAAGAAAATTCAGTAAATGCAATTGAGTAGAAATAGTGTTGTTAGAAAGATAATCGAATTCTTCTGTAATTTATAATAAATTAAAAATATGGCCTACAAACATTGGTACTTTATTAGTAATGCATTTCTTGTCATATATCTCACAGTCTGCTCTGGCATACTAGTATGTCTGTACTTTGCTTTCAGTCACTAACTTTGATTATTTATTGATCATCATTATCTTGGCAGAAACCTTCTTACTATGTATGGACTTTCTGGTCTGCCATTTCTCCTCTGCCTTCTCATTTATCCAAACATTAATGCTCATACGCATTGAACTAAAAATCTAAAAGCCCTAGAGAAGGTCCACTGATTCTTAAGAAATAGGTTTGGCACTAGTCCTTGGAGAGCAAGGAAGCATTGTAAAAAGAGTGACTTTGAACAGGATTCAGCATCTACCATCCAGAACTATTGGTCAGCTGCTTTTGCTGAGCAATTTACCCTGAAGTGGGACAGGGAAAACTTATATGGTTGAAAGAGGCAGGAAATAGAGAGATTTTAATTCCAAAAGCTGAAGCTTCCTTGGGGACTCAGCAATTGTGATAGAAATAGCACAAAATACATGTCCGTTGTGCTCAAAACTTACAGCAGGTTTCTATCACTAATTTACTTTACTACCTTGAAAAGGGAAGAGGGCCAAGGAGTACTGTCTACTGTTTATCGGGTATTCAAATACATAATTTTAATGAAATCCTCCAGGACATTCCTAGCCATTAATTATTATTATCCACATTCTACAGAGGGGAACACCAAGGCTCAGGAAGTTTAAGTAACTTGTTCAAGTTTACATAGTTAGTAGGACAGAGTTCAGGTTTAGTTCTATTTGACTCCAAAATTCATGTCCTTGCACAAAAGCCATACTGACCCCTTGAGCTTCAGTTTGCTTATCTGTAAAGGGAAAGAGTGCCCCCAGATGACTTTTAATGTCATTTTTTCTAACCTCTCTTTTAATCCTTACACTCTGTCATTTTACAAGCACGGCCATAGAGGGCAGGGGTTACAGAAATACACAATGTTTCTTATCTGTAACAAAATTTTTCTTCTAACCTAATGTCACGTTCCTAAATTATAAGGGGAATGAGTGCCCAAATCCAAAATTACAGGAAGATTTAGAACCAAAAGGACAGTACAAATGCTGGGTATTTATTCTCTCCACACTTTGCCAAAAAAAAAAAAAAAATGCCCAACACTATAGGATCAACATCCACCAAAGTCTAGTTCAAGTCAGACTTTGCTGTAAAGAATGCTCCCAGGCATTTCCATCTGGGACATGTCGGACACCAAGAGGCAGAAGTATCAGCTTCCTGACTTCCTGTCAAGATGGAAGGTAAACACACTTCGCCTCCTCACACAACTACAGAAAAATTACATCTAGACAACAAGAGAAGTATCACCCATAACCATCAGAAAATAGAGGTGTATGGAAGTCTGACAACCAAAGATTTAAGAAGTCATATCAATCCTGACAGGTAGGAGGGGTGGAGACACACAGAGAGGTGGGGAGGTGGAGAGAGGCAGTGGAATGGGTGGTCCCACATTTTCATGTGGTAGATAAAAATTAGGAAGGATACCTTGGAAGTGAAGGATTCCAGTCCCAAACCAGACCACCCAGCAGCCCAGCATTCCAGTGCCAGGAAGATAAAACCCCATAATTTCTGGCTGTAAAAACCAGTGGGGATTGGGCGGTAGAAGAAACTGCCGGATTTTCAGGGGACTCATCTTAAAGGGCCCACATGGACTTAGGACTTGGTGTAGACCTACCCTCTCTGGAATTCAGTACCAGGGCAACAGCTGGAAAGGCACAAGTGGCATACGGGGAGAAAGTGAGGGGACTGGAAACAGGGTAAGTACAAGGAGACAGCTTCCTCCCAGGGCAAACCCCCAGAAGCCAGGCAGCAGCATTGTCCAGTCTTCTAGCTGTCCCCCCGCACAGAGCCACAAAGCAGTGAAACAGGTTGTGCCGCCCTGCCAATCACCCAAGGCTCCACCCCACACAAGTTACAGGTCCACTCTTCTATGTTAGGCCATGCTACTAAGACAGGGAGTCAAAGCAGCTCTACCTAATACACAGAAAGAAACACAGGAGGCTGCCAACATGAGGAGGCAAATAAATATGGCCCAATTGAACAAACGAAACAAAACTCCAGAAAAAGAATGAAATGGAATGGAAATAACCAACCTATTCGATGTAGAGTTCAAAACACTGGTTGTCAGAATGCTCTCTTTGCACTCAAAGAACTCATTGAGTGCAACAAGAGCATAAAAAAGACGCAGGCAGAAATGAAGCTTACATTAAGTGAAATAAAGAAAACTCTACAGGGAACCAACAGCAGAGGGGATGAAGCTGAGAATCAAATCAACAACATGGAACATAAGGGAAAAAAGCATTCAATCAGAACAGAAAGAAGAAAAAAGAATTTTTAAAAAATGAGGATAGAATAAGGAGCCTCTGGGACACCTCTGAACATACCAACATCTGAATCATAGGGACACTAGAAGGAGAAGAGGAAGAACAAGAAATTGAACTTATTTGAAAAAATAATGAAAGAAAACTTCCCTAATTTGGTGAAGGAAATAGATTTACAAGTCCAGAAAGCACAGAGAGTCCCAAACAAGTTTGACCCAAAGAGGATCACACCAAGACACATCATAATTAAAATGCCAAAGATTAAAAATAAAGAGAGAATCTTAAAAGCAGCAAGAGAAAAGGAGAGAGTTACCTACAAAGGAGTTCCCATAAGACTATAGCTCATTTCTCAAAAGAAATCTTTCAGGCAAGAAGGGGCTGGAAAGAAGTATACCAAGTCATGAAAGGCAAGGACTTACATCCAAGATTACTCTATCCAGCAAAGCTATCATTTAGAATGGAAGGGCAGGTAAAGTGCTTCCCAGACAAGGTAAAGTTAAAGGAGTACATCATCACCAAGCCCTTATTATATGAAATGTTAAAAGGACTTATTTAAGAAAAAGAAGAAGATCAAAACTATGAACATTAAAATGGCAACAAATTCACAACTATCAACAACTGAATCTAAAAAAAAAAACAAACCAAGCAAACAGCCAGAACAGGAACACAATCATAGATATGGAGGAGGGTTATCAGCTGGGATGGGGAAAGGAGAGAATGGGGGAAAAGTTGCAGGAATTGAGAAGCATAAATTGTAGGTACAAAATAGACAGGGGAAGTTAAGAATAGTACAGGGAATGGAGGAGCCAAAGAACTTATATGTACAACCCATGGACATGAACTAAGGTGGGGGGGATTACTAGAGGGAATGGGGGTACCAGGCAGAAAGGGGAGATAGGGGAATAATTGGGACAACTGTAATAGCTTAATCAATAAAATATACTTTAAAAGTACATAAAAATAATAAAATTATACAATGTAACAATAAGAACATCAGTTATTGAAATTACTATTTGAAAAACTTTATCATCATGAAGTTTCAAATCTGACATGTTTCTTTTAACTGACAAGTGAAAAAGGTTAAAAAAAATACTTTTCTTATTTTATGCTGCTGCATTTAATAGTGGTTTTGAAAGCATTAGGCTCGTCCAAATATTTCCCACATGATCACTGGGTGGAAAAATGGAACGAAAGGCAAAATGATTGAACCAGGTACAACACTATTTCTAATGAGGGAAAACCAAGAGTAACAACCTTCCAGGCAAACGGATAGTTTTCTTTCTGCACTGAAATGTGTTTCTGAACAGAATGTAGCAATTAAAATTAACTGAAACTGGGAGGCAACCATTCTTTTGGAAAATCCTTACATGGATGTTTACTAAATATCAGGATAAACTGTCACTTACATTTCTAATATATGAGAAACTAATGTGACAAATGCCGTCTAGGAGAGCAGTAATTAGAGGTTTTATATTTGTAAATAAAAAAGAAACTTTTTATTAACCTGTGAGTTCAGTTTCCAAAGGAGTTGTGTTTTCTCCTTTATTACTGGTAGAATCTTGGCTTTGTAAATGAAATTGCTTGCGCCTAAACATTAAAGTCTTACAATAAGTTGTTATTATTTTATAAAAGGTGGCATTTTTCTTTTTTCCCCTTTTCCATTATTTGTGAACTGTATCTATAGGAGTTTGGCCTAATCAGGAGATCTGAAAGAAAACTGGCATAGCTGTGTGCTCTCGGCTGCGAGTTTTACATGTTCCTGGAAGGGTTCACATAACGTTTCACGAGGTCCCCAGCATGCGTCTTGGGGGCACTCTTTAATTACTCCCGCCTTATGGAGCTAAGCAAAACTTTAGAGCATTATTTTATTACGTTTGAAAGATAACAGAACAAAATACCAGATATTTGGGTATTTTACTGAAAAATGTTGGAAACCTAGCTTGAAACATCAAACTGTAAAAAGGAAATGTTTTCTTTTTTCCTTGTTCTCAATAGGCTAAAGATTGTAAGCTGTCATTGATACTTAAACAGATATTTAAGCAGATGCTTAGTTTACATCTTACAATCATCCAAATGATTCAGCTAATTCCTATTCACATTCAAAGACAGTACTCCACTGCAAAGGATACAAGCTTCATTTGTTGAATTCTCCTGTGGCACAGACTGCCAAACCATGGGCTGAAGACCAGACTTGCCTAAACCCGCAGGAAGCGAGGCGATTCCGCAGGGCTGCAAGGGGAGCTGAGTGCCTCTGTGCTGGGTGCATGGGGATGGGTCACGCGCAGCTCTCTCTTGCCTTTCTTCCCTGATCACCCGGGACAAGGGCTTTTCACCTCAGACCAAAACTTCAGAGCCACGCCTGCATAGATTTAGGTCCTGAGAAGTGTGTGTGAGGTAGAGAAAGCAGCTCCTTTCTTAACAGCATTGTAAAAAGCTTAGCAGAGTTCTAGATAACATCAGAGACTATTAAATATATATACATATATACACACATAGATATTTTGCAGTTTCAGTTTCTCTATATGCCTCGGGTTAACTGAACTTCTATAAAATAGGTAAGATAAAATTAGCTGTAAAGGGTATAAATTTGACTCTCTAAATCCTTGAATGTTGTAAGGATATGAATAAGAGGGTAGTAATTATGACTTATTCTCTTTCATACCTACTTGTTTAGTCAGTAGTGACTAAACCTTAATCAACTTGGAACATGGTTATTATAAATATCATAGCTAAATATACTAAACGCTGAATGAAGCATGAAGTGCTGCATGATTTTTATCAAAAAGGCAAGGTATTAATCATTTTTTCATTTCTCATAAGTATCCGAATACTCCGCTGCACCTTCTCTAAGCTTAAATCCAAAATATGTCATCTTACTTGTCCATCTTCTCTATTGAGCCCTATTCTGTGGATGAATCCTGAGATTTTTTTCAAAATGGATCAAAACAAACCTTGGGGTATTTTATCTTTGTGGCACCATTAAAAATGCTGGGTTTCGTTTTTTAAAAAATCATCTGAATAGGTAGTATAAGGGAAACAACTGGGGATTGTCTGCAATTATATGTTAACATTATCTGAAGGCATTTCAATTCGAAGAAACAATTCACACTTAAGAATGGTATTTCCTAATGGCTTGGAAGATTTTCAGTTTTCTGGTTTTCCATGCAATATGGTGGTTATAATAAATCCCTTACAAGTTTAGCATTGAAGCAAATTTTCTTAAATGGAAGTATTTTTCCTAATATTTTCCTTCCAGTGCTAATAGTTTCCATGGCTTCTTTGCAACATTTTGGAGGGGGGTATAAGCAGCATAAGGCAGAACTGTAATTGTTATTGAGAGTAAGAGGACGTCACGCAGGAGTGTATTGGCATTGACATTAGGTTTCTTTCCGGATTCGCTCTGCAGAAGGACAGCGTGTAAATGTGCTCACGGCGTGTTAGATTTCCTTATGTTTTGTTTTGTTTCTCCCAAAATGAGGAACATTTCTTGGGGAAAGAGAAGCCAACAACTTTTTAATATAATTAAAGTTAAATGAACAGGGTAACATCTATGTTTTATATTGCTCTGAAGTTAAAGTTGCCTCTACCCGACAATTGTGTTGAAATGTTAGCATCAAGATAATTGAAATTACTAATTTGATTAGAATCATTTTTAGCAAGTTTTGTACTTTTGTATTTAAAAGCCCAATCATTTTAAATGTCTTTAAATTTTGCCTTTCCTGTCTTTCTCTTTTATTTCTTGCAAAAAAAAAAAAGCTCCATAAAAATTAGAAAAGAAAATTAAAGGAAACTTCATGTATATCCATCCTCTAATTATAAGCTTTGGGTGACATGATGTTGCTGGAACGGAACAGGAACCCTTTGTATTTTCCTGGGACGGGAGAACTAGTACTACAGGAAAATTAAAATCCAAATTAACTCCTTAAAGACAGCTTCTGTGTAAATGTCAATACTAAATTCAACAAAAAAATCTAATAACTAAACAATATTATGGTTACACAACTTTCAAATGTGCACATTTTTTTAGGTATATATATACATTTTAAATACAGGCTGCTTTTTTTAATTCAAATTATTTCTAATTTTATCTGTCTTGGATTGTTCCAACTTTTATAAGAATGCGAAAAAGAACCATTGTATTTTATCTGGCAAACACAGAAGACATAGTCTATAGTGGCACGGGGGCCTGGACAAGAGTCCTTTAGAACCAGTGCACCTTCCTCTAGCAGGTTTTGGACTTCGCTGTGGGTGTTAGTCTGAGAAGCACAAGAGCCCCACAGCATCCAGCTACCTGGGTCCTGGACATCTGAACATTGGCCCCAGGAGTTCTAGCAGCACCCAGATGCTAAAATGCTCCTTTGGACGGTTATCGTTTTTGTTTCTGGGAAACCAGTATGAGGCAGGGGATTCTCTCTGAAGCATTCTGCAGCAAGAAACTGATTCCAGCCCCGACAGCAACGGTCTTCAAACCTGCATGTGCATTCCCTAAAAGAATTTGAAAACTGATATACACCTTGCAAAACTTTAAGGTGACATCTAAAATGTGTCCAAAATATAAATAATTATAAGCTATGTAATTTCCAACTTATTTTAAATATTAACTTTTTAAAATAAAATTGTTTCATAATTTTAAATGCGTCCTATGAAATATAAATACCAAGCTGATTTGATCCCCTACCATCATGCATCTAAAAAACTAGCAGTTTTTAAATAAGCTCTTATTTAACAACTAAAGGAAATTTAAATCTCTATTTTTTTAACTTGCTTTTCACTTTCTCACTGGATTTTATTCTAATTTCATAGACTCTTATTTATGTAACTAATATAATTTTATTTTTGAAAATCTTTTGTTAATGACTTACTATACTCCTTTGCAGAAAAAATATATAAACTAAATTTACTTTTTAAATCTCTAAATAGATCCTAATGTTAAAAACTATTTCTCCTGAGTAATATTACAATTATTAGTAGTTAAAATTGAACAAAATAGATTGTACCATTGAATTATGTTTAATATAATTATATTAAAATATTGATAAGCATATTAAATTAAAAGTAATAAAAAGCAATGTTTTAAAAATACTTCTTCTTGGGTATCTATCATTAATAACATAGATTAAGCCAGGTTTTTTCTCTGTGGGTCTGCTTATGAATATAATTTACTACAAGAATGAGTTATATATTTAGTATTAATTCTATTCTTGTTTGTTACTTTAATTGATGTTAGTGCTAAAACACTTTATTTGTAAATGAGTTTGGAAGGAGTTTTACTATAGTTATGACACTTAATTATTGGACCTTTAAACAACTTTTATGCCCAAATTTATATATTGGTCTATCATGCAAAATTAATTTTATAAATCTAGCAGCTTAAAATTTGTTTAGTCTTCCTTCAGTTTTGTGGAAAGCAAAAAATTAGAGATGACCAGTGATTTATTATCCACACATGAAATTCTTCCACTTGTCCACACTTACACCAGGATGGTACAGTATTTCTCAGGTATCCAAGTATTTGGTGTCACTAACAATGTGTTTTCACTCTGGGGCAATACGAGGATGAAAATTGTGACTTCCTCCTGTAAGGTGGCAAAAGGGCAATTATGAATAGGGATCCATAGACCCTTTCTTAGGGAAGAATTCATGAGAAAGGTGTGGCTCAGAAAACATCCTTAGCGCTACCCATGTTCTTGGAAAATCTTTGTAAACTCCTATATTAGTGCTCCTGTTTGAGGACCACTGTCTTGAAGTATCTGTGGTTTTTTGGTGGCCTAAGAGTTATTACAGGACAAATAAATAGGAAGATGGGCTATCTTCATGGCTTTGCCACTGATGGCTTTTCTATAATATGTTAGTTAGTGATTCTTACAAGCACCGCCTTAAGGTAACTAACATCCTAAGTCAGTGCAGTGTGGTAGCAAAAGCCTGGATTTAAGTGTCTGAAAGCATGGTTTCAACAAATACCTCTGCTCCTAACCGGCTCTTTGTCTCTAAAAAATTCTTTGGGTCTCAACTTCCTCACTTGCAGGCCAGACTAGAACAGTATTTCCTAATGCTAACTAACATGATTTTAGGTGGTACTTGTGGAAACTTGCTTTATTTTTTATACATTTCTTTTGTTGGTTACCTGGAAAATAAAATCAGCATATTAAATATATGGGTTTTTTTAGAGAGAGAGGGGAAGGGAGGGAGAAGTAGAGAGAGGAACATTTATGTGAGAGAGAAATATCATCAGTTGTTTTTTGTATGTGCCGGGACTGAGGGATGGAACCCTCAACCTAGGCGTGTGCCCTCACCGGAATGGGAAGAAGCGACCTTTTGCTCTAGTGGAAAACATCCAACTAACTGAGCCACACTGATCAGGGCTAAATGCATGCTTCTTGAATATAGTTTTTACAAATACACCTAAAAAGTATTTAAGGTTTTTTAAAAAATCTATTTAAAAATAATTTAATAGCTACATATGTAAAAAACCCGTGGATGTGGTATGGGAATTAATGAAATTTGAGAAACAGAGTAGTGACAATTGCTATGGTCCCAGCAAATTCTGTCATTACATGATTTTATGAAAAATATTTGGAAGAAATAAAAGAAAGGGAGGAAAAAAGGGAGAAAAAGGATGGGAGAGAGGAACAACTTTAAGAAAGATATATATTTCTAGGTAAGCTAATAAAGTGCCATAGTTATGGATGGCAAATATCAACCCACATAAGAAACTCCAAAAGACAAGTTCAGGCATATTACTCAGTTAAACATTCATACATAGATGTTTTAAAGAAAGAATACTAATTATGCAAGTCAGCCTTTCTCAACCCACTGAACATGAGCTAAAAATCTTCACTATGTCTACACAACCAAGTGATGTGGAAATTTGGTGTAATTACTTGGGCAAAGCAGGCAAATAAAACGTACCACAAAACTTGGGATACTGAGTTACATACCTACATCAGCTGTCGTTACAGGTCGAATTACCCAAGTAATCTATTAACCTCCTCGTCACATTGCTTATGTCGCCATGGCCAATCCCAATGCTGGAATTTTAATTAAGACAGTTTACAGAGAATAAATGCCCCCCAAATAAGTGTGGTTTTTCAGATTAGTGAAGAAATTCGACTTTTAAAAAGTTAATTATTACTCAGAGATAAAGAAAGAATAAATTACTTGGTATTAATGTGAGCAATTTTCTAAGCCTTGTGAATCTTGGGTGCAATGTATAATACATCCAGCTAGTGATTTAAAAATATTTTTAGCTTTATTATTTTCCTGTTGTTATGGTCAATTTTCCTGAAATGTTTTAGTAAGATATAAGAAGTAAAATCTACCTTTGTTCTTCTTTCCTCCTACATCCTAATCCTTCTTTAAGAATCAATAAAATACAAATTGATCAGCCAAATAAAATCTTTAATGTGTGCACGGGTACATGCACACATGTGTGTACACACAGGTACACATAAATAAATGCCACCAAAAACAATTATTTCAGAAATGTCATAGTCATAGCCCTGGCTGGTGAGGCTCAGTGGATTGAGTGCCAGCTTGAGAATCAAAAGTTTGCTGGTTCGATTCCCCGTGAGGGCACATGCCTGGGTTGTGGGCCAGGTCCCCAGTTGGAGATATGTGAGAGGCAACCAATCAATGTTTCTTTCCCTCCCTTCCCTGCTCTCTAAAAATAAATAAATAAATAAATAAATAATCTAAAAAAAAGAAATGTCATAGTCATACATATTAGTATGTAAAAAAATGAATCTCAGTTATGCCCTAAGCTGATCCCTTTCTTTTCTTCTTGTCCTATAGTCTAACAAAGAAAGACAGGTCACTCCATTTGGTATATGCTTCAGTGTTTCTTGGACTTCAAGTGCTTTTTCTCTAAATAACCATGGTAACTTTATATTTGTGGCTTTTCAGAGCAATTTCCTGACCATTTTCTCTGTTTAATACAGCAGTCACGTGATAGGGGTGTCTAAAGGAGAACTGCTCAATCTCGGTGAACATTTCCTTTGGCTAGAAAAGTTCAAAATATTAAGAAGAAAATATTAATAATAGTTGCCATTTATTGAACACATTACTACTAGGGAGACTTATGTGTAAAAGTCTTTGTTATTCCTCATAACATTATAAAGAGATTTTTTTTTTATTTTATGGATCAGTAAGTAATGCTCTGAGGTTAATTAATATGCCCAGGGACATACAAATGACTTTGGCATAGTTAGGATTTAAATCTAAATTGATCTTTTTCTGAGGCTAGAAAGATTTTATTCTCCTGTACACCACCCCTTGTCACTAATGGTTCCTACTTAATGTCTTTTGAATGAAACCTAATAATATTTAGATATGCTCTTTCCTGATAAGTTTTGATAGCAGATGTCAAATCCCTTAGGTAGCTAGGATCAAGTAGAGAAGTTTGGAAATTTTCCAATTGACTATGAGTAATAATGAGGCCATCTGGGTAATATATAAACCCATTCACACCAAACCCCCCAGAGCACTTTCATTTAGCAGGATAGGCCAGAAAAAGCTTAGCTGGCTGCCTGAAAGGAAAGGCAGGTCATGAAGAGCTTTGCTGTAACATGGGCAGGCGATTCTACTGCCAGTACAGTCCTGGGAGGGTCTGGTTTTAATGTGGCAGTCCTGGCACCATTCCAGCCTGGATTGAGCCATACCACCGCAGTAGATCTCAGCGCCCCTGAATATTTGAGCATGCAGGAAAGCAGGCAATGGGAGCATTCAATTAAACATATGCAGGTTGCCATACTCATTGTTAATGGAAGTAATCATATGCCATAGCCATTCTGAGTGCTGGTTTGTTAAGTCTACATGCAAATTGCCAAGGACTATGTCCAGAGATACAACCGCAAGCCCACATTCAGACACTGGAAAGAAGGAATGGGAGTTAAACAATGCTAGTAAATCACCCTTGGGAAGCCCTTTCTCCATACTGCTTCATCTGACCACTAACATCCCTTTGCAGCAGAGTATGCAGTGTTTTATTCTTCCCTTTTTCCAAGTTAGAAAACAGGCTCTGGGGGAAAATAATATTTTATGAATAAAATAAAATTCATAAAATTTTATGAGTAAAATTTATTGAATGTTAATGTGTTTAGAACTTTGTTCATATTATCTCTTTTAGATTTTATTTATTTATTTAGAGAGAGGGGAAGGGAGAGAAAAAGAGGGAGAGAAACATCAATGTGTGGTTGCCTCTTTCGCGGACCCCACCAGGCCCTTGGCCCGCAACGCAGGCATGTGCCCTGACTGGGAATCGAAGCGGTGACCCTTTGGTTCGCAGCACGCGCTCAATCCACTGAGCTACACTGGCCAGGCTCGTATTATCTTATTTAACCCTTGAAATAAGTTTGAGAGGAAAATTTCTTTGTTACCCTAGTACTGAGGAGACCAAATGTGAGAGAAGTAAGTCACAAATAGTCATGTGGCTGGTAAGTGGCAGGAGGGGACAACCTGACTCCAGACTCCTTTAGTGTATTTATTTGATAAGAATTTAAGGGATCTGTCCTGAGTTCCTAATCTCAAAACCATCTCTATTCATTCCAAAACCACGTATTTTTTCATAACCACATTCACCTCAATATTGAAGCTGATAGTGGATTTTATTAAAGGAAGTACGAATTCTCTAAGAATGTCTGAAGTGCGGTTATTTACCCTAAGGTGGCTTTTGTCCAGTCAGAGGCATATCCACCAGGAATAAATCTTCCTGAGCACCCCCCATCTGCCCACGCTGTAATAAACACTGGTGAGCTTGCCAAAACGAACCTGATGGCTTCTGGAGTTTCCAGCAGCAACATGTTTCTATAGCACCAATAAAAATAGGTAATCATACCTTTCCAGGTTACATTTTTACTGTTCACAGGAGTAGGGGAAAAAATTATTCTATTTCCCTTTGTGCTCTTTGAGGAGCAGAGGTAGAGCCCAACTTCTTATGTTTGAATCATATACCTTGAACTGTAGGTCAGACAAATTGGTGGTCACCTTCAGGTCCCAACCTGCAGAGCAATCCACCTCAGGAAGCTTCATCATACCGGGAGGCGTGTGTGCCAGACTCCACAAACCTGGACTTGCTAATGGAAGGCCTCTCTGGCCAAGAACAGCACAGCCAGCAAGGGTGGTGGGAGGTAGGAAGCAAGCTCAGGGCTGGCAAGTGGTCAGGGTGAGTCAGCCCTTTGATGTGGAGTGGTTATTCTAAACACAGCAAAGGTGAGCAAGCGTTTCCTTCCCCTGACTACCCTGACAACAGCCCTTTTGTGTAGGAAACTGAGTCACAGAACAGGAAAGCTTCAGAGCTGCAGGAGAGACATTGCTAGTCTATTGTTACAAAGATGGTTTGGGTCTCAGCCTGGTGCAGTGTCAGTCTGGCTTGTGTAAATAAACTACTTCTCCCCTTATATCCAACACTTTTGCTCACTGGTCCCCATTCTTAGTAGGGATGCCAACAGAGCGGTGTCCACAGACAGCAATACCCTTCAGCAGAATTAACGGTGTAAAGGAATCAATTGATTTTAGTAAAAAGACAATTCTTACACATTTGGGAGATTGTCTTACTTGGAGAATTAAAATGCCATAAAGAAAAGACTGTTAAACCCATTGATGGTTCCAGGAATGCCTGGTTCTTTCACAAAAACAGAAGATTCCAATCCCAGGTCACGTTGGATCTGTATGTCCAGTCTGAATGGATCTAGTTTGACACTAGAAAGTAGACAAAAAAGTCACTCCTCTAGCTACTGGTTTCATCTTTGAGCCAGATTGTCTCTTGGTATCTCGGCATGCTTCCTGCTACTTTCTGTGCTCTCCCTGGAAGCAGGGCCTAGAAGCCTGAAGACTGCATTTCCTAAACCAGTGCCTTTGTTTAAGGTCTTCCAATAGGAGACACTTGAACAAGATTTGGCAGGTGGAAGAGAAGGCACTGGTTGTAACGAGAGGCAGAGTCTTTAGCAGATAACAGAGCTGAAATTTTCTGAGAGCCCTCCTGAAAATCACCCACTTGGGCACCACAGGTAGCCCAGGTGATCAATGGAGATTCTTTATATTTCCATCTAGAAATTCATTCTTCTTAAGTTTTCTGTATTTTGATTGTATACTATTTCTTGTGGCAATAAGCTGCAAAATGTGCTAACCAGTCATGATAGATATTTCATTTACTTACTACTATTAAAAATATCTCAAGTTCCAGAGCATCTCTGGTATATTAGTTAAATATATATTTATCTGCTGTACATCATTTATTCCAGTATGGATACTGATCATATTTAGGTCAAAGCGTTCTAGTTGATCAGGAAATATAAACAACACACACAACTGGAACTTTTTTTTTAAGATTTTATTTATTTATTTTTAGAGAGAGGGGAAGGGAGGGAGAAAGAGAGGGAGAGAAACATCAATGTGTGGTTGCCTCTTGTGCGCCCCCTACTGGGGACCTGGCCTGCAACCCAGGTATGTGCCCTGACTGGGAATGAAACCGGCAACCCCTTGGTTCCCATGCCAGCACTCAATCCACTGAGCCATACCAGCTGGATCTTTATTTTTAAATTTCGTTGGCTCTCTCTGAACCTTTTCTGAGCAAAAGTAGATGAGAATGATAGACATGAGCTGAGTTCTTAACAATAGCATCCAAAATTTTGAATCTTCTGGACCAGAGTAAAGAGGTAGATAAGACTTTGAGAGGAAATGTTATCTTTGTGAATTTTCTTCCTTAACAAAAATCAGGCTTAAACTTTGTCTCTCCCTGTCTCTTTATATTTATTTTATTTTCAATTCCTAACCAGCAAAGAAACTATGCTTAATTTTAGACACTACTTACTTGTAGCTCAACACTGTAAGTAAGAGGACCTTTTCTGAGTGGCTTAAACTCTAAAGTGTGTCAGTGTTGGATAAGCATCTAATCAATGGAGTGAACAAGATACTGTGGAATTAAGGTTGACAATGTTGGATGTGCTTTATTTTTGCATGTGAAGAACACTATAACTCTCAGAAATGCTCTGTGAGATTATGAATTATAGAATTTGATTGCTTGAATTTCTTAGAAAGCAAGAGGTTAGATGCTCACTGCCCATACTTTCATCATGTCTCCTTTTGGATTGTACCATGAGGTTTTCAGTATAAATCAGAAGTCACAAACGGGAAGCCCAGGCCACAGACCAAAAATGACAAGCAACTTTCTCCATTCTTTCATTAATTCATTCAAAACCATTTATCAAGTTTTTATTATGTGCCAGACGCTGTTATAGGCACTGGGGATATAGCCATGAGCAAAATAAACTGAATTCTCTGCTTTTGAAAAGTTTACATTCCACCATAAGAAGAGACAAGGAATAAAAGTCAAATAAGTAATATGCAAATATGTGAGCCCTGGCTGGTGTGGCTCAGTGGATTGAGTGCCGGCCTGTGAACCTAAGGGTAGCCGTTTGGATTCCCAGTCAGGGCACATGCCTGGGTTGAGGGCTAGGTCCCCGGTAGGGAGTGCGCAAGAGGCAACCCACACATTGATGTTTCCCTCCCTTCCCCTCTCTAAAAATAAATCAATAAAATCTTTTTAAAAAATCTTTTAAAAAATGCGTGTATGTTAGATGGTGATAAGATCTTTCTATCAACATCAAGCAGGAAGAGACATAGAGAGTGTAGAGACAGGATGTGATTTCAAATAAGGTGCCCAAGGAAGGTCTCACTGAGAAGGAGACATTTAAAGCAATACCCGAGGACGGCGAAGGGGGAGCTATGTGACTATTAGGGAAAGGCCATTCAGGTGAGGAAAGTGCTGGTGAGAAGGCCTTGAGACAGGAGAATGCATGATGTGGTCAAGGAGCAGCTGGACAGGGTGTGTGAGCAGGGAGCTGTTGGAAGGAGTCAGAGAGGTGATGAGGGCCTGCTGGGAGCCGTAGCCGTGGTGAAGACTTGGTAGGTAGTGGTGTGTGTTTAGTCAGCCCATGGGTCTAAAATCGTTACTTGGCTGCTAACATTTAAAAAGTAGAATTGTTTTAACGCTTCCGGCCAAGATGGAGTTGTAGGTAGACACACTGTGCCTCCTTGCACAACCAAAAAAAGAACAGCAATTTAAAAAACAAAAAACAACCAGAACTGACAGAAAATCAAACTGTATGGAAGTCCAGCAACCAAGGAGTTAAAGAAGACACATTCACCCAGACCAGTAGGCAGGTGGAGCCAGGCAGCTGGGACGGAGAGGACTCACAGCAAGGCAGCAGCTGGCAGAGCAGGCAGTCCCACATTCGTACGCAGATAAACCGGGAGAAACAGCTGGGGAGTGAGACAGACAGAGCAACCCAGGGTCCCAGTTCAGGGAAATAAAGACTCAAACCATCGACTGAAGACACCTGTGGGGGTTGAGGTGGCAGCGGGTGGAACTCCCGGCCTCAACAAACAGTTTATTGGAGAGACCCACAGGGTCACAGAACTTGCACAAGCCCGCCTGTATAGCAATCAGCACAGAAGGGCCCAATTTGATTGTGGGTAATGGGGGGGGGGTGCAAACGGACTCCGGCAGAGGGTGCTATTGTTCCCTCTCCAACCTCTATCCCACACACAGAGTCAAAACTGAGCCTTGTGAGTTGCTCCGCCCCTGTGAACACCTAAGGCTCCACCCCTTAAAGTAACAGGAGCACAAAAAAAAAAAAAGACCCAAATGAAAGAAGATCAAAGCTCCAGAAAAAATACAACTAAGAAATGAAGAGATAGCCAACCTATCAGACACACAGTTCAAAACACTGGTAATCAGGATGCTCACAGGATTGGTTGAATTTGGTTGCAAATTAGACAAAAAAATGAAAACTATGCTAAGTGAAATAAAAGAAAATGTACAGGGAACCAATGTTGATGGGAAGGAAATGAACTCAAATCGACAGTGTGGACCAGAAAGAAGAAAAAAACGTTCAGCCAGAAAAAAATGAAGAAACAAGAATTCAAAAAATGAGGAGAGGCTTAGGAACCACCAGGACATCTTTAAACATTCCAACATTCGAATTATAGGGGTGCCAGAAGGAGAAGAGGAAGAGCAGGAAGTTAAAAACTTACTTGAAAAAATAATGAAGGGGAGAACTTCCCCAATCTGGCAAAGGAAATAGACTTCCAGGAAGTCAGGAAGCTAAGAGAGTCCCAAAGACGTTGGATCCAAGGAGGAACACACCAAGGCACATCATAATTACATTACCCAAGATTAAAAATAAGGAAAGAATCTTAGAAGCAGCAGGAGACAATGGACAGTTACCTACGAAGGAGTTCCCATAAGACTGTCAGCCGATTTCTCAAAAGAGACCTTACTGGCAAGAAGGGGTTGGATAAAAGTATTCCAAGTTATGAAAGGCAAGGACCTACATCCAAGATTGCTCTATACAGCAAAGCTTTCATTTAGAATGGAAGGGCAGATAAAGTGCTTCTCAGATAAGATCAAATTAAAGGAGTTCATCATCACCAAGCCCTTATTATATGAAATGTTAAAGGGATTTATCTAGGAAAGGGAGGATGAAAAAGTATGAACAGTGGAATGACAGCAAACTCACAGTTATTAAAAACCACACCAAAAACAAGAACAAAAGCAAACTAAGCAGACTACTGGAGCAGGAGCAGAACCACAGAAATGGAGATCACATGGAGGGTTATCAACAGGGGAGTGGGAGGGGGAGAGAGGGGAAGAGTACAGAGAATAAGTGGCATGGGTGGTGGGTAGGGGATAGACAGAGGAGGATTGGAATAGTGTGGGGAATGTGGAAGCCAAGGAGCTTGTGTGTATGACCCGTGGGCATGAACTAAAGCGGGGGAAGGTGGGTGGGAGGGGGTGTGCAGGGTGGAGGGGATTGAGGGGATGGGACAACTATAATAGCATAATCAATAAAATATATTAAAAATTTAAAAAGTAAAAGGTAGAATTATTTTATATAAACGTTTTGATTTCTAATACCTTTAGAAAAAAATAAAAGATTTGGCAACTCTAGATGCACATCGCCTCACTGCGGCCACACGCTCAGCAGTGGCTGTCTCCTTGACGCAGTTCCGGGGCTGCCCACGGACGTATCCCCCGTTTCCTCACACCTGGCCTGCTCCACCAAGATCTAAAGAGGGTTTGTTTGTACCACCATAAATTAAGTGTTGATTTGATAGTTAATTTACTGACGTGCATGGAACGCCCTTGGAGCTGCCTTGGTCTCTTCCTAGACAAAGTCTGAATGGAATAACACTGGGCTTTGGGGACTCCTGTCCTGACTGAGAGTCCATGTTGCTCTGTAATGGCAACAAGCCACATGTATGACAAGAATCGCTGTCTTGTGTGACAAGAATGACTATCTCAGTGAAACTACCACCCCAGCAGGTCTGCTGCTGTACACTCAGGAAGACAGTGGCTCTGGATCAGCATATTATAAACGGTTGTCCTGGTTTCCCTTTGGGCATGCAGAGGATATAAGGTGCCTTTGATACAAGGCGGGGTTTTTATGGCTTCTTTGTTTGTTTTCACGCCCAGCTAGGTTTTTTGACAGATAATATTGAGAAATAGAGTACAGTGATATATCCATGTGCTGGATGTGGCGGAGGTAAGCATGGAAAGATAGAGAGAGAAAGGCTATTGTTCCTTATTAAGTCAAAATAAAGAATGCTTGCTCTTTAAATGTGTGTTATACTTGCCCTCTGCTAATTACCAGTACCCAGGAACTGATATGGACTGCTTGGGAAATCTACAAGGCTTAAAAATTATCAAATGACCTCTACATGGACAGCTTTCTCTTCATTTTAAAATATATTTACCCATGGGCTGATGACTCAGAAGCTACTGTATTTTTATCTTCCTAATTCTGCTAGCCAAAAGTTAGGGTTTAGTCAGCCAGATGCTTCCAAAATGAGTTACAGATTGTGGCACTGACTCATGAGAAATGCCATTGTATCCAGCAGATGCGTTCTGGGGCAGCACCGACTTCTGCCTGGGACGCTTAGGTATTTAGTGTTTTATTTTAATTAAAAGAACATGAGTAAGAATGATTCGTACAGCTAACCTGCACCTTAATAGGTCTGCATTGAAGACCAGTCACGTTAACGACAGTTCAGAAAGCTCACGCTAAGCACTTTGGAACAAATCTAACCCCAAACAGTTTAAGGTGAAAAAGAGAGCTGACCGTTCAGTAATTTCTTTAAAATGATTCAGGAAGATAACTGATTGAACCATAAAGAATTGGCTTTAATACGTCTCTCCTTGAGGGAGGAAAATACAATCGCAAGAACTTCGCTCTAAAGTGGCTCTAACGGTGGGGGGGGGGGGTCATGACTCGCTTAGGAATTGTGGTTTCTCTAGTCTAGCGAGGGCTCTGATAGCAAGTGCACAGAAACTGCCTCCACAGAGTCCAACACTAAAGCAATAGAATCGCATTGGGTGCGGATGGAAGTGAAGGTAACTGCAGCTGTGACTACAGTGCAAGTAAAGCAGAAAACCAAACGTTTAGCAAATTTAGACACTAAATTCTTGACTTGAAAAACACAGGACACATTTGTTAAAATTTAATGTTCACTATGTTGATATCTAGGTTGGATTTCATGAGAAAGAAACTCAGAAACAGAAATTTTGTGCTAGAAGTTTATTGGAGGTGTCCCCGGGACACTGTGAGAGAGTGAAGGGAGCAGGACTGAGCAGAGGAGAAGCTGATCTGTGGTTCACTAGCAGCAGAGGTCCTGCAGGAAGCTCTGGTTGGGATGACCTTTCCGAGTTGCACCAAACTGGGGGATGCGGTCCCCTTGGCCAAAGGCGTTTCTGGACAAGGGATTTATCTGTGAGCTTTCATAAGCCAGTGTGGCACGAATGGCTCAGTCATGAAAGGGAATTTGGTCATGAACTTTAGCATCTGCTACAGTTAATGAATGTCCTTTCTTCCCTCAAAGGCAGAAGAAGCTATGGCATTGGGAATAATGAATGATACGTGGACTTTATTAACTTACCACTATACTGTGAGTGTCATAGGAAGAAGTGTGGTACAGTGAGTCATCTGGATGCAGAAAACCTAAGATCAAATTGTGACCTGACCATTTATTAGCTGAACCATGTACATAAAATGCGGTGCCCAGTACAAAATGAAAATGCAGAGCACCTTGTTCAAAGGGTAGAGAAAACTGCTATTAAAAGTGCTAAAACATAAAGTTTTTATTTCCTTTGCAGTCTCTCTCTCTGCTTATGGTGTTTTTATTTGCTATTTAATGTTGTTCAAAGTAAAGAAAAACTTCAATTTGAGTGATTAGCATGAATTTTACCATTTTTCTTTATATTGAGCAATACCAGCTTGAAGTGCAAATATAGTAGCAGTTAGCTTATACATGTCTGTGGATTCCACTCTTACCAGAACTGTGAACGTGTTGCACAAAACTAACTCAGCTGTGTTGTTTCACTTCTTGATAACTCGCATTCTACCAATACTCTCTTCTTTCAACTTACTGATGAGGGAGGAAGGACTTAACAGAAAAGGACTGCGGGTTTCTGTACCTCTACCTTTCCTATTCTGTCATTATTTTCAGCATAAGCTGGAAATAACATGAGCATAGAATATAGTATGGTTTCAGGTTATTTGTGTTTTTAGAACACTGTTGCCTTTTTTTTTTTTTTTTTTTTGGCATTCAAAGAAAATTTTGGTCTGAATAGTCACAACCCTAGCACGTTTCCCTTGTACTTACCTGGAGTTTTCCTGAACTTCCAGGCATCCCACACCAGGTTTCTGTGGCCGTGGGGGCAGCAGGAACAGCAAACACACGTACTGCCTATATACCATCTGCTCACACACATTCTCCATTGTCCCATTGGACTGGACTTACCAAAAAAAACGAATTCAAAAATAAAAATTTTTAAGAATTTCAGAACAGTGTCGGCAGAGCATTAAACTAGGCTTGTGACGGGCACTTTGCAGCTGCAAAGACTGCACACCCACAAAGCGGATCCAGGCGGTAGGACTTTGGAAGTCATCCAGTCTCCTGAGCCTCAGTTTCCTAATCTGTAAAATAGGAGTAGTTATGCCTAGCAAGTGAATTTAAATGATTGTCAGAAAACTAAAAGAGACAGTGTACGTAAAACTGCTGTGTAAGAAGGGAAGAGAACCAATGTTTACTGAGCTGCTGTGGTGAGGCCTACTCTAGCCATTTTAAAACCCTTGCCTCAAGACCACCCCCAGCACACTTTATAGCCCATAAGCCTTTGTGCATTTATTTCTTATCTTAGAAAATAATTCCTGTATCTCTAAACCCCTTCCCCTGCTAATACTTTTTCATGCTTAATTTCTAGCTTTGATGCCACTTAATGCAACAAATGTTTATTAAGGACCCAATGAGTGTTGAGTATGGTGCTAGGGCCCAGAATGGGGTTCAACTTAGAGACCCTGACCCCCCTTTGCAAGACTGGTCAGTTATCCCTCTCTTGTGAACTTACCTCTATTGCAGCACGTATAGCACAATATTATATTGCCTGTTTATGTGTCTGCATCTCCCCAAGACTGTCTCCTTGATTTACTCAACACATGTGCAGTGCATAATGCTGGCACATCCTAGACACTCCGTGAATACTGTTGATTGACGGAATGCATACTAGCCATTATCAGAAAGCAAGGTGAAGAGGCTGAATCGGCCCCTGAACAGATGGTCTGGACAAGCAGAGAGGAATGGGCTAAAGGAATAAATGTGGCAGCAATCCTTAGCACTGATGCTGATATAAATAGAAATAAAAATTTTACACACAAAAGCTAGCATTTATTGCACTTTTATTTAACCGAGGCACTATGCTGTGATCTTTTTTTATATTATCAAATTGAATATTCTTGCCTGTCCTATGAGATGAAAACTATCAATAACACTACTTTTAAAATGAGGAAGGCAAGGGTTAGAATAACTAAGTCAAAATGCTCAAATTCTCTCTTTTCCAAGTGAAATCTTCCCTGATTCTCTGACCTAGAAGGAATTTCCTCTTTCTTTGAAGTCACAGAATTCTGTCTGCACCTAAACCATAAAGTAATATTCCTGCTATTTGTGTATATGTCTCATTTTCTCACACTACACACCCATTAGATGTCTACTTCATCCTTAAAATTTTTTAAAATACTTAGGATGGTATCTTGCATGTAGAAGATGCTCAATTTAAAAGATATTAAATACATCAATAAATTAATTATTAATAAATTAGCAAATCTCCAACATTTAAACTCTCAGATGAAAAGTGGCTTTAAGTTTTCTATTCTGTCAAAATGCAATATTTGAAGTGCTGCTCATGTTCCTTGAAAATTTGAGACCCTTTTGAAAAGGACATGAAATCATACTGATTTTTAAGTAATACTACTGCATTTCTCAATTCACATACTGATGACATTTTATATATCTGAGGTGTAAGTTGGTGGCATTGCAATTTTTTTTCATATAAGTCAATAATACAAAAACATATTTTTTTCATTAAAATGTACTTACTAGTAATTGTGGATATATAATTTACTTATATTAACTTGCAGATCTAAGAACTGGTAAATTCCAATGACATTAAAAGACTATTAAAGCAAAGAAACCCAATATACTGTAAGTCCCAATTTTAATTGGTATTTGATTTATTGAGGGGCAATGAAGATGAGGTTTTGATAGATTTCAGTTTATTCCACATTAAAAAGAAAAGTAAAACCAAACTTTCAACTTTCACAAAAATTAATTTTCTTCCAAGAAGGAAACCTCTTTGGTCCATGTTGTTACTGATGAAATTATATAACTATTGGATCATTGTTGTCTTGTAAAACCGTTGAACATGTTTCCATTAAATTCAAGAAAGGCCATTTGAATTCCATAGAATGCCTGTAAATGGGGCTGAATTGTAAATGCTGACAACATCTGAGCATATTTAAAATGAAGTGCCTTGTTACTCAGATAAAATTCTCTAAGTCATAAACTATTTAGAAATTAGAATAAGTTGTTAAGTCAGAACCTAGGTTATTAGGCAAATTAATTTATTTGGTGAGTAGAAATATGAGTGTTCTAACATGATATACAAAATCATACATGGTTAACAATGATTTTGTTTGCTATTTTGTTAATTCAAATTATATGAATTTATATAAATTAAATTATTTATAAAATATATATTATATAACTTGTCTAGCTATATATAATATTTTATATCATATTGTATAGAATTATATAAAATTATATAATAATATAAGTTATATAATACTCTATAAACTATATACAATATATTATATGTAATTTGTCTAGCTATTGGCCTATTTAAGTTGTTCTTAAGTAACATTACATTACACCAGTGGTTCTCAACACTGGCAGCACATTAAAATCACCAGGAGAGCTTTTAGAAAATACCAAAGTCCAGGACCTACTTCCAGGAATTTATATGTAATTGATTTAGGGTAAAACCTGAGAACTAGTATTTTTGTTGATGATGATGATGATGAGCTGCCCATTTAGGGAAAATGTGCCTTTATTTACTTTATTCATTTATCTATATCTAAAATGTATCTAAGTTACCCATTAGATTTTTTTTTTTAAGATTTTATTTGTTTACTTTTAGACAGAAGGGAAAGGAGGGAGAAAGAGAGGGAGAGAAACACCAATGTGCAGTTGCCTCTCATGTGGCCCTCACTGGGGACCTGGTCTGCAACCCAGGCATGTGCCCTGACTGGGAATCGAACCAGTGACCCTTTGGTTCGTAGCCTGCGCTCAATCCACTGAGCTACACCAGCCGGGGCAGATTTTTTGATTGAAGTAAAATTTATACATAGCAAAATATACAGGTCAATATAATTCAATGAATATATAGGTGTATATATGTACACATACACACACACATATATTCACCATGTAACTACCATACCTAGCAAGATATAAATATTTTTATCACAACATAAAGTTCCACAATTCCCCCTTCCAGTGAATCCTCTTAAACAAGTGAAATCCAGAAACAATCGTAGTTCTGATTTTTTCCACCATAGATTAGTTTTACCTAGTCTTGAACATAAATGGCATCATGGAGTATACACTCTCTTGTGTCTGTTTCTTTCATTTTGTTAATTTGGATTCATCTGTATTGTTGCATTCTTCCTTGTTTTTTTTTTAATTGCTAGGTAGTATTTCATTGTATGAACATGCCATTTTTGTGTATCCACTCTCCAAACAATGAGAATTTCTGTTGTTTCCAGTTTAGAGCTATTATGAGTAAGTTGCCATTAACATTTTTGCGCATGTGTTTTCGTGGAAACACGTACTCATTGCTCTTAGGTACGTACCAGGGACTAGACTCGCAAGACTGTAGAGTATGTGACGGTTTAACCCCATAAGGGGCTGTCACAGACTTTCCCCAAGCAGTTGTTTCATTCCACCCTCTCATCAGCATGTATGAACCACCCAGTTGCTCCAAATTCCTTTATTGACTGCCGTGGTTGCTCCTTAATTTTCATCATTTTAGTTGGTACGAAATGGTACATGGTGATTTCATTGTGAATTTATCTTTTTATGTGCTTATTGGCTAGCCATGCATTCTCTCTTGTACAATATTTGGGTATTTTGCCCATTCTTTTAAAATTGGGTTTTTACCTTTTTATCATTCACTTGTAGCAGGATTTTTTATATTATGAATAAAAGTCCTTTGCATTGCAAACATTTTCTCCCAGTCTGGCTTTACTGTATATTTTTTTAATGTACTGGCTTCTAGGAAAACTTTCCAACTGCCGCCAGGCTTGAGAACGCTGCCTCCTGCCACAGTTGTAGCTTGTGTCCCTCTCCTTCCAGTGTCTCTAGATAAGACATAATTTCCATTTATTTATTTATTGTAATAAGAATTTTTTAAATTTTATTTATTTCTTTTTAGAGAGAAGGGACGGGAGGGAGAAAAGAGAACATCGATGTGAGAGAGAATCATCGATCAGTTGCCTCTTGTACGCGCCCTATCCAGGACTGAACCAGCAACCCAGGCACGTGCCCTGACAGGGAATTGAACTGGTGACCTTTCACTTTGCGGCTCCACACCCAACTAAATGAGCTACACTGGTCAAAACATCATTTTTAGACAAATTTGTTTTCTACTTGTTCATTCATTCAATAAGTTTTATATAGTGTTGAATTGGGGGCATTATTATTTTTTTTTTTTATTGATTGGTTGCCTCCTACATGCTTCCCAGCCAGGAACCGAACTGCAACCTCGATATGTGCTCCAACTAGGAATTGAACCTGTGACCTTCTGATTTACAGGACGATGCTCCAACCAGCTGAGTCACACTGGCCAGGACATATGTGCTTGTTTTTATTAATCCCCCTTTCTTTAGCTGGGGCTACAAATTCAAATGACTGAACTTAAAATATCATTTTTTAAATAAAAAGGAATGTGCCTCTTTAACATTATTTTGCCCACCAGATCAATATATTTCTTCATTTTGTTTCTTCATTGATCATCTGTGATTTTTTTAGGTTTCTGGAAAAGCAAAATCCTGATAGTAAGCCATTACTAGATGGATAGTACTTTAAGACACAAAAGGCAAAAGCTTCAAGACATTTGATTAAGCTGCTTTTCAGACTGACAGTTTAATACCAATGCTTAAACTTCAGAGTGTATGGAAAAGGGAATGTGTAATTGTACTGTCAAGTATTTTTCTGTTACTACTCAATAAATACTCTAGTACTTGTAACGATGTACAGTTTTCTAGAAAGTCATGCTACTGACAACTTTGAAGTGACCGTGCTGTCATCTTCAAAGGAAAATGGGAGTGTTATGGTCACCAGCTGATTTTAAGTCACTGTTATCCACCACTTAGACCTGTGCTCCCAAGTAAAACATGGCCTATCCCATGACATGCATTTAGCCCAGGACCACATTTATGGGTGGAGCGTGAGGTTAAGCAAAAGCAAAGTTACTTTATTCACACTGATGTTTCAAGATAATTTATTACTGATTTGTTTTTGCTGTAGTTCTCTACTTATGTAAAATAGAACATATTAACAGGCTGGATGATGTGTACGAAGCTACATTTTTTAATGATACAATTATGTTTTCATATAAAATCATAACCTATTTTGCTAATGTATTTTATTTACTATATATTGAATTTGCATTATATAATTTTTAAAAGTATATTTTATTGATTATGCTATTACAGTTGTCCCGATTTTTCCCCACTTGCCCCATTCCACCCGGCCTCCTACCCTACTCCCTCAGTCAATCCCCACATTTTTGCCCATGTCCATGGGACATGCATATGTGTTCTCTGGCTACTCTATTTCCTATGTTGTACTTTACATCCCCATGACTATTCTGTAACTACTAATTTGTACTTTTTTTTTTTAAACGATTTTATTTATATATTTTCAGAGAGAGGAGAAGGGAGGGAGGAAGAACAATGTATGGTTGCCTCTCACATGGCCCTCACTGGGGACCTGGCCCGCAACCCAGGCATGTGCCCCGACTGGGAACTGAACCGGGACCCTCTGGTTCCCAGCCCGCACTCAATCCACTGAGCTACACCAGCCGGGCAGCAATTTGTACTTTTTAATCCCATCACATTTTTCACCCATCCCCCAGGCTCCCTCCCATCTGGCAACCATCAAAATTTTTTTTGTAACTACGATTCTGTTTCTGTTCTGCTTGTTTTTTTATTTTGTTTTTTAGATTCAACTGTTGATAGATATGTATTTGTTGCCATTTTACTATTCATATTTTTATCTTATTTTTTTAAGTATATTTTATTGATTATGCTATTATGGTTGTCCCATTTTTTTCTCCTCTTTATTCCTCTCTGTCCTGTACCTTCCACCCACCAGCATCCTCCCACCTCAGTTCATGTCCATGGGTCCTACATATAAGTTCTTTGGCTTCTCCATTTCCTATACTATTCTTAATGCCCCTCTCTATTTTGTACCTACCATTTATGCTTCTTATTCCTTGTACCTATTCCCCCATTCTTCTCTCTCCCCTCCTCCCTGCTGACAACCCTCCCTATGATCTCCATTTCTGTGATTCTATTCCTATTCTAGTTGTTTTCTTAGTTTGGTTTTATTTTTTTTAGGTTCAGTTGTTGATAGTTGTGAGTTTGTTGTTATTTTACGGTTCATTGTTTTGATCTTCTTCTTTTTCTTACATAAGTCCCTTTAATATTTCATATAATAAGGGCTTGGTGATGATGAACTCCTTTAACTTGACCATATCTGGGAAGCACTTTATCTGCCCTTCCATTCTAAATGATAGCTTTGCTGGATAGAGTATTCTTGGAGGTAGGTCCTTGATTTTCATGACTTCAAATACTTCTTTCCAGCCCCTTCTTATCTGCAAGATTTGTTGAGAAATGAGCTGATAGTCTTATGGGCATTCCTTTGTAGGTAACTCCTTTCCTCTTGCTGCTTTTAAGATTCTCTCCTTATCTATAATCTTGGGTATTGTAATTACGAAGTGCCTTGGTGCGTTCCTCCTTGGGTCCAACTTCTTTGAGACTCTCTGAGCTTCCTGGTCTTCCTGGAAGTCTATTTCCTTTGCCAGAGGGGGGAAGTTTTCCTTCATTATTTGTTCAAATAAGTTTTCAATTACTTGCTCTTCCTGTTCTCCTTCTGGCACCCTTATGATTCACATGTTGGAATGTTTAAAGTTGTCCCAAAGGTTCTTAAGTGTCTCCTCACTTTTTTGAATTCTTGTTCCTTCATTCTGTTTTGGTTGAACATTTATTTTTTCCTTCTGGTCCAAATTGTTGATTTGAGTCCCAGTTTCCTTCCCTTCACTGTTGGTTCCCTGTATATTTTTCTTTATTTCATTTTGTATAGCCTTCATTTTTTCACCTAATTTGTGACCAAATTCAACCAATCCTGTGAGCATCCTGATTACCCATGTTTTGAACTCTGCACCTGATAGGCTGGCTATCTCCATGTTGCTTAGTTTTTTTCTGGAGTTTTGATCTGTTCTTTCATTTGGGTCATATTTATTTGTCTTGGTGCAGCTGTTACATTGTAAGGGGAAGAGCCTTAGGTATTCTCCAGGGCAGGGCAACCCACTCTGCCGAATTGTGGCATTGTCTGTGAGGGAGAGGCCAGAGACGGAACAATGCCCCTTGCACTGCCCCCTTTCAGTCATTTCCCCTCCTACCCATAAGCAAATTGGACCCTTCTGGTGCTGATTCCCAGGTGGGTGGGGTTGTGTACATTCTAGGACCCTGTGGATCTCTCTAATGAACTTTCCTGTGAGGCTGGGAGTTTCTCTTGCCACCACAACCCCCACTAGTTTTTACAGCCAGAGGTTTTGAGGCTTTATTTCCCCATTCTGGAACTCTGGGGTGCATGGTCTTGCTTCCATTTGTTCCTCCTGGTTTATCTGCATGCAAATATGGGACCACCAGCTGCCACCTCACCCACCAGGTCCTCTAGCCACTGCCTTGCCGCAAGTCCTGTCCACTCCAGCTGCCCATCTCTGCCCCTCCTACCAGTCTGGATGAATGTTTCTTCTTTAACTCCTTGGTTGTCGGACTTCCATACAGTTCAATTTTCTGGCAGTTCTGGTTGTTTTTTGTTTTTAAATTTGTTGTTGTCCTTCTTTTGGTTGTGTGAGGAGGCAAAGTGTATCTACCTATGCCTCCATCTTGACCAGAAGTCTCTCTTCTTCTTTTTAAAGAAGATCCTTTAACATTAAATATAATAATGGTTTGGTGGTGATATACTGCTTTAGCTCTTTTTAATCTCAGAAGTTCCTTATCAGTCTTTTGATTCTAAATGATAGCTTTGCTGAGTAGAGTAATCTCGGTTGTAGGTCCTTGCTTTTCATCACTTTGAATATATCTTGCCAATACTTTCTGGCCTGGAAAGTTTCTTTTGAGAAATCTGCTGACAGTCCTATGGGGGCCCCCTTGTAGATAACTGACTGCTTTTCTATTGCTGCTTTTGCAATTCTCTGTCTTTAATCTCTGGCATTTTAATTATGATGTTTCTTGGGGTGGGCCTCTTTGGGTTCCTCTTGTTTGGGACTTTCTGTGTTTCCTGGACTTGTATGACTATTTCCTTCAACAAGTTAGGGAAGTTTTCTGTCATTATTTTTTCAAATAGGTTTCCAATTTCTTGCTCTCTCTCTTCATCTTCCAGCAACCCCATGAAGCAAATGTTGGTATGCTTGAAGTTGTCCCAGGGGCTCCTTTTACTGTCCTTATTGTTTTGGATTCTTTTTTCTTCTTGCTCTTTTGATTTTTTTTTTTGCTTCCTTCTATTCTAAATCACTGATTTGATTCTTAGCTTCATTCACTCTGTGGTTGATTCCCTGTAAAGTGTTCTTTATTTTAATTAGTGTATTATTCATTTCTGACTTGTTCTTTTCATGGATTCCATGCCCTTTTTTCATGCTGTTGAAGTTCCCATTAAGTTCACTGAGCATCCTATAATCAGTGTTTTGAATTCTGCATCTAGTAGCTTGCTTGTCTCCATTTTGTTTAGTTCTTTTTCTATAGTTCTGTTCTGTTCTTTTATTTGGGCCATATTTCTTTGTCTTTTCATTTTGGCACCCTCCCTGTGTTTGTTTCTATGTATTAGGTAGATCTGCTATGTCTCCCAAGCTTGGTAGAGTGGCCTACTGTAATTGGTGTCTGATAGGGTCCAGTGGCACAGCATTCCCTATTATTCAAGCTGGGTAATTGAGCTACATTCACTGTGTGAGCTGTGTACACCCTCCTGTTGTAGTTGAACCTCGATTGCTGTTGGCACATCCAAGATCAACCGCCACCTATGCTCTGTCCAGGGTCACACAGCATAAGCTATGAAGTGATCTGCAGATGGGTGCTACTTGTGCTGGGCTTAGAGGTGCCCAGGTGAGGCCACGATGTGAATTAAGGCCAGCTGTTGCTAGTGCTGGGCCTCGAGCAACTTAATGAGAGGTATAGGACTCACTGAAGGCAGATGCTGTTTGTTTGAGATAATTTAAGAAAATGTGAAGCTTGAACCAAGAGAAACCATTCATATGGAAAAGCCACTGGAAACAGTTTGGTTGGGCCAAAAAGTTGGGTGGGGCAAAGTCTCAGGAAATCACCAGGGTGGTGCAACACAGCATGAACCAATTTGATGGAGTCTCAAATATGTATGG
This sequence comes from Micronycteris hirsuta, assembly GCA_004026765.1. Lineage (NCBI taxonomy): Eukaryota > Metazoa > Chordata > Mammalia > Chiroptera > Phyllostomidae > Micronycteris > Micronycteris hirsuta. The sequence continues at coordinate 55,836 of PVJI01006412.1, forward strand.
CACCCACCTGCTGCCTCTGTGGCTCTCAAGGGGGAAAGTTCAGAAAAGGAACAGTGGCCTCTGCCAGGACTTCTGAGTGGGTAAAAGCTTCCCCCTAGCACTCGCTCTGGAGCCAGACAGTTCAGTTATTCCCTATGTGCCTCTGGTGCCTTTCAATCTGCTGCCCTAGCACTGGAGCTCAAAGGGAATAAGTCTGAGTAAGTCTGTGCATGGACCCTGGAAGAGGATCTGCCAGGGAGTCCAGCTGTTTCAGTCTTCCACAACCTCAATCCCTGCTTTTTTTTATAGCCAGAAGTTATGGTGACTTCTCTTCCTGGCATTGGAACCCTGAGCTGGGGGTCCTGTTGTGGGGCTGGGATCCTTCACTCCTGAGGTATCCCTCCCAATTTTTATCTTCCAGGTATCTACTTTGGTATGGGAACAGCCATTCTGCATCCCCCCGCCCTTACCAGTCACATTACAGTTTCTTCTTTAATTCTGTAGTTGTAGTCCTTCCATTCAGCTCAATTTCTGATGGTTCTAAATGATGGTTGTTCTATATTTAGTTGTAATTTTGATGCGGTTGTGTGAGGAGGTAAGCCATTGTTTACCTATACCCTCATCTTGACCTGAATTATTTTTTTACTATTTTGCCTCAATTTTGGTACCAGCCAGAGTTTAAACTTGATTTTAATGGCATATTCTGGATGATATATAAGACTGTAATCCAGTTAAATGTTAAATGAATCCAAACGTGATCACTTCTTATTTTCATGAATTGCTTCTGATACAAAATTCTGCAAACTCTAGAGTCAGACATTTCCCTCAGCTGGTCTCACATTTTTTAAAATTTATTTTTCAATGACAGTTGACATACAATATTACATTAGTTTCAGGGGTACCACATAGTGATTAGACATTCATATACCGTATGAAGTGATCACTCTGATATGTGTAGTGCTCATCTGACGCAACTGGTCTCACACTTAACTGCTACACAGTAACTGACACAACAAACACAAGTTGGATTCCAGTGTAAATTGTCTTTTGGGTGTATTATTGCAGAGAGTAGATAAAGTTATTGATAAATATTTCATTTGCATATTTTCCACATTCTTTTTTGTTGTTATGCTGATTGGAAATTTCAGAGTAAATAACATTTTTAAATAGTTCCCTTACTTTTTAACATAGCGTGATAGCATATTAAATTCACCATATTCATCAGTTTCAAATGATGGGATCAAATTAAATTTAATGGAAGTGAATAGATGTATCCATACTCATGAGAGAATGATTATAGAAACATTATGGCTTTGGTAAAATATAAAATATTCAGGTCATTTTCAATTCTGTCTTCTCTCTCAAACCCTCAGTCCATCTACCACCAAGCTATGTAAATATTTCTTTCAGGACCCCTAATTTTATACCCAATGTTCATTCCCTTTGTCGTTTCTGTCATTATTCCCAATCATTTCTCACCTCGGTTTTTGTAAAAGTTGTTTAACTTGTCACTCTCACACTGGGCTGACCCCCTTGTGCTCACTTGCCAAACCAGGGTGGTAACCCTCAAATAAAACCTCATCAGATTGCTCCCTTGTAATGCTGCCTAAGGATTCCTCACTTTCCTCAGATGAAACGCAAAGCTCCCAAAGCTAGTATGGCAACCTGTTATGAGTAAACCCTCTAAAGTTCTCCAGCCTCATAGATAAGTGGAACAACAAATAGATGTTTCCATCTCTCTCTCTCTCTCTCTCAAATAAATAAATAAATAAATAAATTTCTCCAGCGTCATCTCCTCCAGTTGGTACTACATACGTTTCACTCCAGACGCACCAAATTCTCACTTTTCCTTCTGTGCTTGTACACATGTTGGTACTGCCTTCCAACATGCACTCTCCATTATACCTCCTGGTGCACTTACATAATTGCAGATATAACACAAACATTGCCTCCTTGTTGAAAAATTCCCTACTTCCTGCTTTCTGGGTACGATCAACAAGAAGACGATGTATAATATTTTTTAATATATTGTATTGATTATGCTATTACAGTTGTCCCATTTCCCCCGCTTTATTCCCCTCTACCCCACATACACTCCCACCCCTGTTCCTCCCTTTTAGTTCAAGTCCATGGGTCATACACATAAGTTATTTGGCTTCTACATTTCCTATACTATTCTTAACCTCCCCCTGTCTATTTTCTACCTACCATTTATGCTACTTATTCTCTGTACCTTTTCCCCCTCTCTGCCACTCCCACTCTCCTATTGATAACCCTCCATGTGATCTCCATTTCTGTGGTTCTGTTGCTGTTCTAGTTGCTTAGTTTGCTTTTGCTTTTGTTTTAGGTGTTGTTGTTAACAACTGTGAGTTTGCTGTCATTTTACTGTTCATATTTTTTATCTTCTTTTTCTTAGACAAATCCCTTTAATATTTCATATAATAAGGGCTTGGTGATAATGAACTCCTTGAACTTGACCTTATCTGAGAAGCACTTTATCTGCCCTTCCATTCTAAATGAAATCTTTGCTGGATAGAGTAATCTGGGATGTAGGCCCTTGCCTTTCATGACTTGGAATACTTCTTTCCAGCCCCTTCTTGCCTGAAAGGTCTCTTTTGAGAAATCAGTTGACAGTCTTATGGGAACTCCTTCATAGGTAACTGTCCCCTTTTCTCCTGCTGCTTCTAAGATTCTCTTCTTATTTTTGATCTTGAGTAATGTAATTATGATGTGCCTTGGTGTGTTCCTCCTTGGGTACAACTTCTTTAGGACTCTGAGCTTCCTGGACTTCCTGGAAGTCTATTTCCTTTGCCGGATTGGGGAAGTTCTCCTCCATTATTTGTTCAAACAAGTTTTCAATTTGTTGTCTTCCTCTTCTCCTTCTGGCACCCCTATAATTCAGATGTTGGAATGTTTAAAGATGTCCTGGAGGTTCCTAAGCCTCTCCTCATTTTTTTGAATTCTTGTTTCTTCATTCTTTTCTGGTCGAATGTTTCTTTCTTTCTTCTGGTCCACACCATTGATCTGAGTCCCAGTTTCCTTCCCATCACTATTGGTTCCCTGTACACTTTCCTTTATTTCACTTAGCATAGCCTTCATTTTTTCATCTAATTTGAGACCAAATTCATCCAATTCTGTGAGCATCCTGATTATCAGTGTTGAACTGTACATCTGATAGGTTGGCTATCTCTTCATCACTTAGCTATATTTTTCCTGGAATTTTGATCTGTTCTTTCATTTGGGTCATTTTTTTTTCTTGGTGCACCTGTTATGTATAAGGGGCAGAGCCTTAGGTGTTCACCAGGGTGGGACAACCACATCACTGTGCTGTGACCTCTGTATGTGGGGAAGGGGTCTGAGAGGGAACAATGGTGCTTGCTCTGCTCTCTGTCGGCTTTCAGTCACTTCCCCCGCTGCCCACAAGCAAAATGGGCCCTTCTGTGCTGATACCTTGGTGGGTGGGTTTGTGTACATTCTAGGACCCTATGGGTCTCTCCAACAAACTCTCCTGCAAGGCTGGAAGTTCCTCCAGCTGCCACCTCCACCCCCACAGGTGTTTTCAATCAGAGGTTTGAGGCTTTATTTCCCCTCGCTGGGACCCTGGGTTGCTCGGTCTGTCTCGATCCCCAGCTGTTCCTTTATCCACACACAAATGTGGGATCAACCACTCTGCCAGCTTCACCTTTCTGCAAGCCCTCTCCACCCAGCGTCCTGGCTACACCCCTGCTACTGGCCTGGATGAATGTTTCTTCTTTAACTCCTTGGTTGTCAGACTTCCATGCAGCTTGATTTTCTGTCAGTTCTGGTAGTTTTTTTGTTTTTAAATTGTTGTTGTCCCTCTTTTGGTTGTGCAAGGAGGCACAGTGTGTCTACCTATGCCTCCATCTTGGCCAGAAGTCAAGACAATGTATAAAATTTTTATGCAGACTGGTTTCTATAAAAAATTTCCCTGTGAGACACTAAAGATACAAAACTGAAAGAATTAGAAAGTAATGGTTAAAAGATTTTGGAGTCAGAGCTGAATTTGAGACCAATTTCCTGGACATAACTGCATCATTTGGGGAAAGTTCATTGTTTTGGTTTCTGCATTTACAAAAAAGAATTCTATCCACCATAAAATGTGTTTGTGAGGATTTAATGAAATCATGTATACAGAAGAGTTTATCATAGTGCCTGGAACATGGTAAGCTCTCAATAGATGATAACCATTGTGTTTTTTATTATTATTGATAGATTATATTTTTATGTAGAAATGAAGAAAGGTGTCCAAAGGTTAGGTGTTGAAGAGAAAGAGAAATACCTCTTCTAAATAGGTAGAAGAGAAATAAAAGAGTATGGGTAGCAATGCACATGAATGAAAATTAAAAATTAAAATCCCATCCCCATTTTCCTTACCAATAACTAATTGTGTAGAACAAGAAATCAATATATATAAGGCCTCTGAAGAATCTAGAAATATCTATTACTATAAATTGCCTGACATCATCTAAAATTATATATATAAACAAAATTGTTTAGAGAAAATTCACTGTATTATTTGCATTTCAAGCCTCAAGATAAAGGGTTTTTTTTTTAATTGTATATAGAGTGTCATTAACATTCAATATTGTGTCCAAAAAATCTTCAGTGATCTGGAATGAGGAAGATACACAACAATGACTCACTTGAAGATTAAAATTGATTTGAAGTCTTGTGATTTATATTAAAAGTTAATGCAAATTTTGCTCATTGATACATTGGTATATGTTTTAATATGAGGATTTTTTCCTTGATGTGGAGTAAACATTGTTTGTTCAGTAAGATAAGCCATGCTCCTCACTCCCAGCACACTGCTAAAACTCTTTAGTTTGGGATAAATTGATGTTTTTAGGTCCAGAAAAAACAACGACAAAAAGTTTACTGAAACTGTCACTTCTAATAATCTTAAGTTTGTACTTTTAAAATATTGTGATCACACAAAATGATCATCACACAAAATGACTATTCAATTTGATGTGTGTGTGTGTGTGTGTGTGTGTGTGTTTAATCCTCACCCAAGGGCATGAGCAGAGAGAGGGGAAGGGAGGGAGAGAGGAAGAGGGAAAGAAACATTGATGTGAGAGAGAAACACTGATTGGTTATTTATCGTACGCACCCTGATCCAGGACCAAACCTGCAACCTAGGCATGTGCCTTTACTGGGAATTGAAACTGTGACTTTTGGTTCATGGGATGATGCTCCTACCAAAGTGAGTCACACTGGACAAGGCTTGATGATTTTAATCAATAAAAATAGCTGTTATGTATTAAATATAAAAAATAGTTAGCCTGCAATTTTCAATTTCAATTTGGTCTCAGTAATAATGATTGCAAAAATAATGATGAATATTTCCTAATAAACACAAATATAAATTTCTTAAAATTTCCGTGTAAAAAACCACTCAGACTTATTTGATTTTCCTACTCATATAAGTTCCATGAATATGCTGATATCGTACACCAAAAAGAAATTACTCTAATAACTTTGTACAAAATAATATACTATATAAATAATATATAAAATAATTATTATATAAAGATATAATATAAAAACTAGTCTTTGCTTTATAAAGGAACTTGCTAATGGATTCCCCCTATGTTCCCCTGGGTATAATTTAACTTCTTTGAACTTGTAAAGTCATTTGTGATCTGATTAAAAATTACAGTTTTCTATTTTTCCAGAAAAAAAAAACATACACATCTGCACATAAACTACAGTTTGGATATAATCTTATAAACTCATAGACTATGAAGCTTTTTTTTCTCATGAATCCCAAGTGAAGGAGCAGTCTGCTCGTGTATTTAGGATGTAATTTGTCTAAAGTTTGATTTTCAAATCATTTTTTAGCAGCATGAACAACATACAACAGCCTGGCCAGCTAGTTATAACAAAAACAATAGAATCTTTTGGAAGGGAAGAGACATCTTGATGCCTAATAAAGGCCTTTCAATGGGTTTCAAAGACGCCGGGCGCTGGAGGGAAGCCCGAGCATCTCTCTGGTTTTAGCGGAACCGTCTGTCGCTGAGGCTTGTCTTGGAAAATCATGCTCAACTCACATCCGCCTCCACCCTTCCTTTACCTGGGGTAACATTTCGACTACACAACCACCAAGGGAGAAAATCTTTCGGTTACATCCTTTTCCTATTTTTTCACGTTGTGAAAATTGTAGCAGATGTGATTTGGGTGCTTCTCTCTGATAGATTTGGGTGCTTCTCTCTATAATAGATTGGCTTTCTGGATTCTATGACTTAATAATAACCTTGGATCATGTATCAAAAAGGAATTATTTATGCATTCATTTCACCAATACTAATTTGCTTAGTACAGTGCTACAATGGGGGCTCCAGTGAATAAAATCAGTTCCTGCCCTCATAGGGCCGCACCTAGCGGGGTACATAAACTGAAATCAAAGAAAAGTGCACATATTAAGAGTCAGCTATGCAGGAGAGGTACATGAAGCTACCAAAGGATAAGATTGCAATATTGGACAAATCCGTATGTCAGAGAGGGATTTAACGGTGCTGAGATTTAATGAGAAATGAGTAGCAGTAGAAAAGCATTTCTGTGTAAAGACCTGTGTCCTCTTCTGTGTCCTAACTCGCTCTTGCCTTCCCAAATTTGATCAGCTGTTTGCATCTTGCTCTAATAGCCTGGGCACAGGCCGGGTGGCTAGAGAGCAAACTAGCTGAAGGCGCAGGTTTAGTTCATATTGCTCTTGCAACTACATTCTTCTTCACTCAGAGACTCAGGGCCTCGAGGCTGCCATAAGACTGAATTTTCCTTTCCTTCTGTATCTAGATGTGGAGACAGTTTGGTTGGAAGGAGGAGCTGTGGATCTCAGCCTAAGAAGAGATGGCTAGTGCCAGCTGTGTACTTTTGGGCAAATCACACATTCATTCCCTTCTCAGGCCTTGGTGTTTTTATTGGGATAATTCATATAGGTACATTTTAGCAAATACCTTTATCAAGTAGCTGTAAAGAGACTTATAAAGTGTAGTGTGTGTAAATAGCGGTGTTAATTTCAGTAATGGTGGTGGAATTCTTTTCTAAAACCCTTTCCTGCTCAATGTTTGCCATAAAGTGATGAAATGTCAGCCACGGAGCTTCTGCTATGTGGCAGGGGCTAGGAGTGGGAAGGAGGTTTTTAACCTTAAGGCAAGGCATACAGGTCTGTACAGAAAGTAGACATTTTTTGTCTTCCAAACAGAGCAGAATTATTACCAGTGTGTGTTGAGGGAGGGATGGTGGTCTTTAAGTTCAGGCAAAAGGGCTAGAGCTAGAAATTTGCAGAGCATTTTCAAAAGAAGCAAAACTTACTGGAAAAATCAAGTAAGAGACAATCAGACATACTTTGACAAGTTTAATGCTTAGGCCATGGTTGGAGCAAGACAAACCTTTGAGCATAGACCAAACTGAGTAAGGCAAGAGCAGGTCTGGACACAGCAGAAGATCCTCGCTGGACCAGCACAGCATCCCTTCCCTTAGGCAGACCTGTAAGCATCATCCTTAGTGTTGAGAGAGAAGAGAGTGGAGAGTTGCCTCAAGGTTCAGCTGATGTTCTCCTTATCGTGCAGAACATACATAAAGAGTAACTTTTTCTCTGTCTCATCCCAGAAGAGGGTTTCAAACATTCTCAGCAAGTCTTTTTTTTTTTTGCCTTCATAAACTCCTGAGTAAAATAAATTCTTACGAAAAGGTACCCCCACTTGGTAAATCCCTCCGGACTATTGTCTAAGACTTGGATGAACTTTGGACGTAAATCAACAGAGAATATTCAACTGAATTCTGTCTTGATTATTTTTGGTAACGTATGTGATACTTTATATTGCATCTTGTTAAATATTCATGTTCTTATCCAAACTTCTGTAGTAAGTTGTCTATTTAAAGCCAAAGCAAGTCAGAACTATTCTGACTGAGCCAGCTACTCCCAATGTTTGTTGATACATTTGCTTTCTAACCTGTACTCACTCACTGATGGGGTTAATGTGAACTCAGCCCAGTGGTCTGTGCTAAGCTGTTTCACCTTCCAGCTGAACAATGCTCTTCTTTAAGAAGTGCCAGAAAACCAAAATTACTAGATGAGACCTGACTCAACTTGTTCCTCTATTGTAGCAAACGATTAAAGCATTTTCACCTACTACCCCCTACTCCACCCCTTCTTAATCCTCTATCTGTCTGATTCATAACAGCTGTTAAATAACTAGACATTTAGGTAAAGGCAAACTGAACCTATAAATCAATGTGAGTGATATAATAACCAGCTCTTTCTGGCACAACCTGCTCACACTCTCTTGCTTTGCTTTTTTATGCTGACTTCAGCTGCAGCATCTACATGAAGGGGTTTAGCAGAATTGTAAACACTAATCTCCAGGCTGCTAATGTCATTATGGAAATGGACATAAGTAAATGAAACTCACAGTATATTCCTAGAGGTGGAGGGGGAGATGTTGAAGATGTATGTTTCTTTCAAGCTGTTACAACCCTCCTGAGTGTGAATATTTGTTAGGATTGTCTTGGTTGTAAACTGTAGAAGACAGCAGCAGCTAGTTTCAGCAGAGAGAATGCAGTAGAGACTCAGAAGGGGACCAATACCAGAATCTGGAAAGCCATAAAGATTTTCTCTTTATTTCATCTCTTTTCCTCAGTCCATCTGTTCATTCTTCTTGCTCCCTATTGACTGGCTTTCTCTGTGGACATACATTGGCTAGTTGTTCAGCAAATCCATTTTTTTTTCTTCTGGGGATACATCTAGACTACATTTCCCATTAGATGTAGCCGTGTAGCCTAATTCTATCCTACACTTCAATGCCTGGTCCATAAGAACCTCCTATGCAATTCTCTATTCTCTCTCCCCATCTGATGGCAGGCAGAATAAAGACTCAGCTCTTGGAGGAAGGTGGGAGCCACAGGATAAAAGGAACTTGGGCCCTGAATAACTGCACACTCCTCCCTCCCGCTGTCACCCTCTACTCTGAACCACCATGGATTTGATGTGACTGAGAAATAGAGCTGTATGCTATGAAGTTCTATTCCACTCTGTGAAGCTATTGAGATCTGGAAATTTATCTTTTATAGCAGCTAGTATCACTATCACTATAAATCTCCTTTTCTGTTGTGGAAAATTCCCAACCTTAGCTTCAGAGCTTATATGATACAAATACAGTTCCCCAGAAATAAGAAAAAAATCTTCTCTCCATTGGTCTTAATTTTAAATTTTTAAAAATCATGCCATCAACTTCGATGCGGAAGGTGGGGTTGTCATGTGCAATATGGCCGCTAGAGGGTTCACCATGTGAATGCGAGCTTTTAGAAGAATAAAACCAAGACTGAGATCTGAGTTCCTCTCCCAGCTCTGATGACACTTTCTTGGTTACACGTGTTATATTTTTATTAATTGGCTAGTCTTAATCAACTCAACCACTTTGAGCATCTGTACCTTCTTATCAAAGTAAGAGATTTAGATTAATTCTTCTCCAAAGTCTTGCAACTTAAATATTGTATAACCCATAAAGTTTTATACTATGGCTAGATAAAAATAAAAACAAAAACTCAACCTATGCACAGTGAAATGAGAGTTTCTTTAAATTATTTTGTGGTTCAGCATAGAAATGCCCCAAATATCACAAGGCCCTTTTGCAGTTCCAGACACCCCGTTCTGTGTTCTAACATTATGGGAGTGTATAAAGGAACCACTCTAAACGTGCTTCGCTGTTCTTTGTGGAACATGCTAATGGCTTCCTCTGCTAACTTTCTTAAGGATTTTACCATTCCTGGGTCTACAGTATATTAACTAAGAGCACGGATGCCAAAGTCAGATTCCCAGGGTTCAGATCCGAATTTTGCCATTTATTAACTGTGGGACTGTGAGATATATATATATATATATGGAGAGAGAGAGAGAGAGAGAGAGAGAGAGAGAGGGATTGAGACACTTATTTTAAGGAATTAGCTCATGATTATGGAGGATTGAAAAGTCCAAACTCTGCAGGGTAGGCTGCAGGCTGGAGACTCAGGGAAGACTTGACGTTTGAGTCCAAAGGTAATCTGTTGGCCAAATTCCTTCTTCTTCCCAGGAGATTTCTCTTTCTGTAGTAAGGTCTTCAACCACTGGTTTAGGCCCATGCACATTATCAAGAGAAATCTGCTTGCTTAAAGTCTACTGACTTAAAAGTTAAACTCATCTAAAAATCACCTTCACAGAATACCTAGAATAACTTTTGACTTAATATCTGAGCACTGTGATGGCCTAGCCAGGTTGACACACAGAATGAACAATTATGGGCACAAAGGACCTCAATTTTTGCCATTTCCTCTGCTTATTTGAGTGTCTTCCAGTGGCTGCGAATATGCTCCAGCAAGGCTTGCTTTACAATAGTCTCTATCCTCGTGGTGCGGATTATGATTGCTCTTCTGAAAAAGCGAACCTGAAGTGGGAGGGTTAAAAGTCTGGCTAAAAGGCTGGCTCCTACAATGGCCTCGGGGGGTGCTGCCTTTGCTGCCTTTGTCTGCCAGAAGCTCTTGTTTCGTGTTTGTCTCCCTGTGAATGTCTCTTAGAAAACGGAGCTGCTGTGTCTGTCAGTGCACACATTCATCTGCTCTTATGGGAATTACATTCAGGAAATCTAGATTAATCCCAGATGAAAACTGCCGGTGTAACCAACAGATTCTCTTCTGAATGTACACACAGTAACTACGTCAGCATGCAACTGCACTTTTCAAAAACTGTGATTCCAAAATTTGAACCTTGTCAGAGTTCTTAAGTAAAGGTTTATAAGGTGTATTCCTTGCTTGGATAAATGAAAATCGAGTTTAGAATAAAAATACCTTTACAATCTTACGTATGATTCCAATATTGAAATCATCTTTGAAGAGTACAGTTTTGAGCATCGGCTTTTACTCGATCTAAATTGAATGGCAGAATGCCAGAGGATCCAGCTCTCCAAATTATTAGAAAAGTGCTCAAGTCACTTGTATCAAAGCCTGTAAAACAAGTTTTGGAACCAACATTATTTTCATACCAAAAGCTCAAACTGGAATATGGTCCCTAGAAAGAACTGAAGTATTAAAATAGTCAACATTTCAGGTTAACCCCCGTGCCTAGTAGAAAGTTTTTACCCCTTTCTTACACAGACTGTGTATCAGTGATTAAATCAGATGATTTATAGATTGGCTAGTTTTGTGAAATTTTAAGTGAATCTTTGGATAATAATTTCTGGTTTATGTATTCATAGATTAAACCATGCAGCATTATTGTAATTGCACTAAATGACCAATAGCATGTTATAAATAATCCCACTTATTAAAAGGATAATGACTGACTCAAAATTAATACTAACACCCCAATCTAGTCCCAGTAGCTGCTACTGCAAGAGGGGCACGTGGCCTGCTCCAAACTATTAGGCTCACTCCCTTAATCGACTAAAGATTTTCTTAAAATATTGAGTCATGGCTGTTTTATTGATTTTTTTTTTTACAAAATAAAGTTTTATATACGTTACACCTTATTTTAAAGTGAATTAAAATTAAGCATATTTTGAAAATTGTCATTAAATTTTTAATAGATAAATTAGGAAACTACTTGTTTATTTTAAGAGTATTGGAAATTGCCTAGTAAGAAATATAAAGCTACTTACATCAGGTTCTTTCACACCACCTTGGAATAATAAAAAATTTGCATGGCAGAGGAATATAGCAAAAGTTTTAAAGCAATGAGTCAATATCACTTGTGAGATACACAGCAAATAATTGGTTACTGTGACAAAAATATTAAACTGAAAGATTTGTAAAATTGCACCCTCTCTTCCTCTCCGACCCGACTTCTAAAAAAAAAGACTTTTTGTTCCCTGAATCAGCTTTTGGAACTGCTGCCACTTTGCTGCCCACAGTGCAGGTAAGGGAGGGAACTTAAACATTAATGGAAGCAAGAGCAGTAAAGCTCACCTACACGATAAACAGCTGAGTCAGAAAGCAGAGGAGGAAAAGAGGAACAAAAAGTTAATCAGGCTGGGTTTGTGAGTTTTGGGGACAATAGGAGATAAACATTGTTAGGAGCATCAGAATTTTTTTGAAGACTTGAGAGTAATAGAGATGAAAAAAGGATTTATTTCAAGGATAAAATATGAATGTAGTTTCTTTTGACATTTTCAAGGGAAGGGAAGGGAAGAATTAAATTGCTTCTCAATTATTTTGAATGTCAGACTAATGTTTCTCTGAATGTGATTCCATGAAGAGAGCCACAGGGAGGCTCAGCTTTATTTAGGTTATATAACTAACAATAATAATTTACAGATGAGTAACATTACTTTTATTTAGTTGCACTCTAATATGCGCCCATGAGTGGAGCAATAGAGATGAAGTTAAAGCTTTTGCCAGAAATTACACATGCAGCCCATGAAGATCCTGGTGTTACTATTAGATGTGACAGTTTTGGTATACTGGAGAGCTTATAAATCACAATTTTAAAAAATTACCCTCATATTGTTCATTTATCATACTGGTGGAGGTTTTACACAGCTGGTGTCAGAGTCAGATTAAAACTCAAATTAAATTAAAAAGATTGAAATCATGTCAAATACCTTCTCTCTTCTCCAACCATGCTGGCGTGAAAATAGAAATCAATTACAAGAAAAAAAACTGACAAGCATACAAACACATAAAGGCTAAATAACGCATTACTAAACAATTAATGGGTTAAGAAAAAGATCAAGGAAAAAAATCAAAAGTTCCCTTGAGACAAAAGAAAATGAACACAAAACAACCCAAAATCTATGGAACACAAGGAAAGCAGTCCAAAGAGGGAAATTCACAGCAATTCAGGCCTACTGTAAGAATCAAGAAAAATCTCAAATATAAACAATCTAACTTTATACCTAAAGAAACTACAAAAAAAGCCAAGTGAGTAGAAGGAAGGAAATAAAAATTTGAGCACAAATAAATGACATAGAAACTAAAAAAACACAAAAGATAAATGAAACCAAGAACTGGATCTTTGAAAAGATAAACAACATTGACAAACCCTTATCCATATTCATCAAGAAAAACAGAGTGAGAACCTGAATAAATAAAATTAGAAATGAAAGGGGAGAAGCAATAGCTGACACCACATACAAAGGATTATAAGAAAATATTGTGAACAACTATATGCCAACAAATTGGACATCTGAAAGAAATGGACAAATTCCTAGAAACATAATATCTTCTAAAACTGAATCAAGAAGAATCACAAAATCTGAATGGACTGATTACAACCAATGAAACTGAAGCAGTAATCAAAAAACTCCCAGCAAACAAAAGTCTTGGACTAGATGTCTTCACAGGTGAATTTTAGCAAATAGTCAAGAGAGAATTAACACCTATTCTTCTCAAATTCTTCCAAAAAATTCAAGAGAAGGAAAGATTCCCAAGCTGATTTTATAAGGCCAGCACTATCCTAATTCTAAAACCACATAAAGACACTACAAAGAAAGAAAATTATAAGCCAGTATTCCTGGTGAACATAGATGCAAAAATCCTCAACAATCTTGAGAACAAAGAACAAAGTTGGAGATATATGCTACCTGATATCAAACTATACTACAAGGCCAAAGTAATCAAAACAGCATGGTACTAGCAGAAAAACAGATGTATAGCTCAGTGGAACAGAATAGAGAGCCAAAAATAAACCCACACCTATATGGTCACCCAATATTTGACAAAGGAGGCAAGAATACACAATGAGGTAAAGATGATCTATTCAATAAATGGTGCTGCAAAAATTGGAAAGATACATGCAAAAAAATAAAATTAGACTACCTTCTTACATCATATTCAAGACTAAATTCAAAAATGGATTAAAGACTTAAAAGTAAGACTTGAAACTATATATAAGAATCCCAGAAGAAAACATAGACAGTAAAATCATGGGCATTTCTCTTAGCAATATTTTTTTCTGATATATCTTCTTGGGCAAGTGAAACAAAAGAAAAATAAACAAATTGGACTACATCAAACTAAAAAGTTTTTGCACAGCAAAGGAAACCATGAACAAAATGAAAAGACAGCCAACTAAATAGAAAAACATATTCACCAATGATACAATTGTTAGGACATTAATCTCCAAAATATATAAAGAACTCATACTACTCAACACCAAAAAAAAAACCCCTCAAACAATGCAATTTAAAAATGGGCAGACAACCTAAATAGACACTTCTCCGAGGAGGATGTACAGATGACCAATGGATATATGAAAAGATGCTCAACGTGATTAATGGCCAGAGAAATGCAAACTAAAACCACAATGAGATATCACCTCACACCTCTCAGAATGGCCATCATTAATAAATCTACAAATGACAAGTGTTGGCGAGGATGTAGAGAAAAGAGAACCCTCAAGCACTGTTGGTAGGATTGCAGACTGGTGCAGCCATGATGAAAAACAGGATCAAGTTTCCTTTAAAAATTAAAAATGGAACTGCCTTATGACCCAGCAATTCCACTTTTGAGGATTTATCTGAAGAAATCCAAAACACTAATTGGAAAGATTATATGCACCCCTATGTTCATCACAGTGTTATTTACAGTAGCCAAGATATGGAAGTAGCCCAAATGCCTATCAGTGGACAAGTAGATAAAAAACTGGTGGTACATATCCAAAAAATCCAAAGTGATGGAAGACTCCCAAACTCTTTTTATGAAGCCAGCATCGTCCTAATCCCAAAACCAGATAAAGACACAACAAAGAAAGAAAACTTCAGGCCAATATCGCTGATGAACATAGGCGCTAAAATCCTCAGCAAAATATTGGCAAACCGCATCCAGCAATACATTAAGAAGATCATACACCATGACCAAGTGGGATTCATCCCAGGGATGCAAGGATGGTACAATATTTGCAAATCAATAAATGTAATACATCACATAAACACAAGCAAAGACAAAAATCACATGATCATATCAATAAATGTGGAAAAAGCTTTCAATAAGGTACAGCACACATTTATGATAAAAACACTAAGCAAAGTGGGAATAGAGGGAACATTCCTCAACATAATAAAGGCCACCTATGAGAGACCTACAGCCAATATCATTCTCAATGGGCAAAAACTAAAATCTTTCCCACTAAGATCAGGAACAAGACAAGGTTGTCCACTTTTGCCACTTCTATTCAACATAGTTTTGGAAGTTTCAGCCACAGCAATCAGACAAGAAAAGGAAATAAAAGGTATCCGAATTGGAAAGGAGGAAATAAAACTGTCATTGTTTGCAGATGACATGATAGTGTACATAGAAAACCCTATAGACTTCACCAAAAAAAAACTGCTCAACCTAATAAATGAATTTGGCAAAACAGCAGGATACAAAGTCAATATTCAACATCAAAGGCATTTTTTTATACCAACAATGAAACATCAGAAGCAGAAATTAGGAAAAAAAATCCCATTTGATATAGCAACAAGAAAAATAAAATACCTAGGAATAAACCTAACCAAGGAGGTAAAAGACCTGTATTCAGAAAACCACACAACACTGAAGAAAGAAATCAAGGAAGACACAAACAAATGGAAACATATACTGTGCTCATGGATCAGAAGAATTAACATCATCAAAATGTCCATACTACCCAACGCTATTTATAGATTCAATGCTATACCTATCAAAGTACCAATGGCATATTCACAGATCTAAAACAAATACTTGAAAAATGTATATGGAACCATAAACAACCCTGAATAGCTGCTGCAATTCTGAGAAAGAAAAGCAAAGTAGGAAGGATCACAGTACCTGATACCAAACTGTATTACAAGGCCACTCTATGGGAGACCGTTCTGCGTGGCGTGGGCCCAGCTTCCACTCGGAGGGACCAATGGAGAGTGACACAAGGCCCATGCCCACAGATGGATTCTCCCATGGGGAATCAGGCCTGCATTGTACCTAGGCCGCTATGAAACTTGCTTTTGTTAAAACTCCCTTACCCTGAATTGAGGCAGCAAGGGCTTACTGCAACTTCCTAAAATCCATGCTAAACCTTCCAACAATGAGTGTAACCAGTTCAACCACTTGCCTCTTTACACTTGCAAATATCCTTCTTTCTTGATGTAATTAGCAACATCCTCTCCTTTGTCGTCTATAAAATGTAATCACCTACAGTGATCCTATGCATAGTCAATGAGGACCTGTGTATAGTAAATGAAAACCACCCTCAATGTAATGTGCCCAGAAAAACAATAAAAGCCTGTCAAGGCAAGGGTCAGCGTGCTCTCCTCTTGAGAGAGTGGCCATGCCTTTCCTTTTTCTCCACAGGACTCGGGAGTCCATGTGAATTTGTCTTGTGTTTCAGCCATGACACCTCGGACACTGCAGGCCATTTGCTGCATCACACTGTAATCAAAACAGCCTGGTACTGGCATAAAAACAGACAGATAGACAAGTGGAACAGAACACAGAGCCCAGAAATAAACCCAACTCTCTACAGTCAATTAATTTTTGACAAAAGGGGCAGCAGCATAAAATGGAGTAAAAATAGCCTCTTCAACAAATGGTGTTGGGAGAACTGGACAGCTACATGCAAAAATAAGAAACTCAAGCACCAACTTATACCATATACAAAAATAAATTCAAGGTTGATGAAAGATTTAAATATAAGTCATGACACCATTAAAGTCCTAGAGGAAAACATAGGCAGGAAAATCTCAGATATTTCATGTAGCAGTATTTCACTGATATGTCCCCTAGAGCAAGGGACATAAAGGAAAGAAAAAAAACAAATGGGATCTCATCAAAATAGAAACCTTCTGCATGGCTAAAGAAAACAGTATTAAAACAAAAAGAGAACCAACCATATGGGAAAACATATTTGCCAATGATACCTCAGGCAAGGGTTTAATCTCCAAAATATATAAAGAACTCACACGACTCCACTCTAAGAAGACAAGCAACCCAATTAAAAAATGGGCAAAGGACTTGAACAGACACTTCTCCAAGGAGGACATACAGAGGGTCCAGAGACATATGAAAAGATGCTCAGTACCGCTAGCCATCAGAGAGATGCAAATTAAAACCACAATGAGATACCACCTCACACCGGTCAGAATGGCCGTCATAAACAAAGCAACAAACAAGAAGTATTGGAGAGGTTGAGGAAAGGAAACCCTAGTGCACTGTTGGAGGGAATGCAGACTGGTGAAACCACTATGGAAAACAGTATGGAATTTCCTCAGAAAGCTAAAAATGGAACTGCCTTTTGACCCAGAAATTCCACTGCTAGAATTATGTCCTAATAACCCTGAAACACCAATCCAAAAGAACCTATGCACCCCAATGTTCATAGCAGCACAATTTACAATAGTGAAGTGCTGGAAGCAACGTAAGGGCCTATCAGTAAATGAATGGATCAAAAAACTATGGTACATCTACACAATGGAATTCTACACAGCAGAAAGAAAGAAGGAGCTCCTACCCTTTGCAACAGCATGAATGGAACTGGAAAGCATTAGGCTAAGTGAAATAAGCCCGGTGGTGAAAGACAAATACCATATGATCTCACCTTTAACAGGAACCTAATCAACAAAACAAACAAACAAGCAAAATATAACCAAAGACACTGAAATTGAGAACAGGCTGACAGTGACTAGAGGGGAGAGAGGAGAGAATTTCAGGGGAAAAGGGTGAAGCGTTTGCAGGAACAATAATAAAGGATACATGGACAATAATGGGGGCCAAGGGGGGTAGGAACATAAAGGAGGTGGGGAGGGCTGGGGGGCTGGGCTGAGGTGGGGGGGAAGGCAGAAAACTGTACTTGAACAACAATAATAAAAGAGAAAAACTGGTGGTACATAAATACAATGGAATGTTACTCAGCCATAAAAGGAATAAAATTTTACCATTTGTGACAGCATAGATAGACCTGACATAAAATAAGAAAGTCAGAGAAAGACAAATATCATATGATTTTACTTGTATGTAGAATCTAAAGAACAAAGTAAACAAATAAAATTGAAACAGACTCATAGACACAGAGAGCAGACTGGTGGCTGCCAGAGGAGAAGGGTTTGGGGACTGAGACAAAGAGGTGAAGGGATTAGGAAGTCAAATTGGTAGTTACAATATATGAAGCATAGCAAACATATTGCGATAAGTCTGTATGGTGCCAGTTGGGTACTGGAAACATCAAGGGAACTCGAAATTTAAAGTATATGAGGGTCTAACCACTAAGCTGTACACCTGAAATCAATACAAAGTAGTATTGAAAATAAATTGTAATTGAAAAATAAAAATTCAGTGTTAGAAAAAAAACAAGCTAGCCTTCAACTCTAGTGGATCTTGAGGGATATGTGTCAAGGTGACCCAGGGAGCTTTCTCTGAAATGCAATTGCCATCTGAGAGTAGGAAAGTCAAATTTTTTGTACAGTATGGGTAGGCATATTAATTGCTATCATCTTTTTGAAGGGCAATTCAATAGTGTCCATCAAATATTTAAGTGTACACATGTAGTAATCTGATTTGAATGGGAATATATTCTATGGCTGTACTCACACCAGTGCCCAAATATATATTTAAAGGAATGTTTGCTGAAGCATTACCAGGAACTGGGAAAAAGCATATTATGAAGCCACTAAAAGAAAGTAGATTTTCTGTAAATATAGGTAGATCCTATGGGAAGGAAGCCAAAATAATTAAGTGAATAAAGCAAATTGCAGTACAGAATATGTATAATAATATAATTCCATCTATGTTTAAAATAATAATAAAAGGAGAGATATACATATACTTATGGGCTTATGCCTACTTTGTGATATAGGTACAAGCTTATGTGCATAGAACTCTTTTAAAACTATATGTAAACTGCCAACAGGGTTAACCCAGGGAAGTAAGAATAACATGTTCCTCAAAAAGAGCTTTTAGAAATATTTTATGCTGCTTTTGTTACCTGCCACCAAAATAACCTCAGTGAAGACAATTTGGCTGGGGTAGACATTGTAGTTACTGACTGAAATAAGTGTTTGAGATTATCAGGTTCACTGTAAACACAAAACTGAATCAAGTTCTTTGTAAAAACAAAAAGCATTTTATTTTAAAAGTATTTTAAACAATATAGGCTTCTATATAAGACAAAAGAAAAATCTTCTTTTCCCCATTTCTCACTGAAATCCTCCTTGGGAAGGGACTTTTTACTTTTCATGTTATACCTCTTTGTCCTGTTTTGTGTGTTTGTTTGTTTAGTGTAAACATATATAAGTTGCATGTGTAATCATCATAATTCACTTTTCTAGGCCCTTACTGAGACCTATTGAATCAGAAGGTTTGGAAAGAGAGGCTAGTCTCGTATATTTCAAAATAACTGCCTAGGCGATGCTGATGTACATTCCTTGTTAAAAACCACTGCTAGCCAGAATCATTTTCTGTATCCGAAATGTCAACATAACCTCAAATAAAATTAAAAATTTTAATTATGGAAAATAACCTCAAATTTTAAAAAAGTTTATCATAATGCCCCACACTACTGCCAGTTTTTTAAAAAACCAACAAAAGCTTAGTATCATTAACATTCACTTCATTATCTTTTTTCACCAGATACACAGATATATTAAAGGAAAGTAATTTTTATAGTAGATACATATTTTTATCAACCTGTTGAATTGGCATCATTTGCCTATTGAATAACAATATTAATTGATAAAATATCAGTGTTCTTGTTTCTTGGTATTCAAAATGTGCTCTGCAGACCAGCTGCATAGGAATCTCCTGGAAGCTTATTAGAAATGCAAAATCTCAGACTTTGCCCCAGAGGTATTGAATCAGAATCTGCATTGATCCCTAGGTGATTTGTAATTACATTAGAGTTTGAGAAGCACTGTTCTAATTCATAGCTCTAAGTGAACCCAGTGACTACTTGTATTAGAATTTCCTAAGATGTTTGTCAAATAAACATTCACTGGATCCTACTTGAGATATAGTGAGGCCTTTGAATACAAATTCTTCATACTCTTCTGTATGATTGTGATGCAGATAAAGCTTGAGGAATAAAGTGCTTTGCACTTTTGTGTATCAAATTTTTACTGATCTGCTGCTGCAGTTATATTTAGCTCAAAGCCCATAGCCATGTGGATATTGGGTTTGCTATACTTCATGTGTATGCTGAATTTTCTTGATGCCCATTAGTACCCTATCCTTGCTGAGCCATCTGAGACATGGACTCATCATACTTGGAAAACTCCTTCTGGGCTAATCTTATTGGTTTTTCCTATTTTTTCCACATTTCTATTTAACTATTGGAGGGAAGGGGTGTTTTACATCTTGAGGACAAAACCTCATTCCCTAAAAGAATCACATGGAAGACTCTGTAGTTGATTCCTGGGGATCTTTTATGGGGAAGACTTTTTTTTTTACTTCCAAAATATACTTTAAATGTATAACGTGATGCTTAAGGCTTTCAACCTAGTTTAAGGGAAAGGGCAATGCAAAGGAAAGGGCAATACCTGCTTCCATTGGCCTTAGGCAGATTATGTATCCTTTCTGAGCCTCCTTGCCTCACCTGTGAAATGAGAATAATGAGACCTGCCTGATGGTTGGGTACTGCTCCAGGCTCTCCCTTGAGAATACTTCCAACTCTGAGATGCATAAATTCAGTATTCTGTCGACATATATCATAGTAATCACCATTTTGTGTTTCTACACCCCTGTCTTCTTTCATCTCTTTTCCTTTTTAACCTATTATCTCCTTGAAATCACTCATGCACACTCTCCCTTATAACTATTTCTATTAAAAATGGATTTAGAACATTCTTATCAGAAAAATTTGCATTCACCGTAAGTTTAAAATATGCTTGTATTTAAGATAATTAACCTGTCGTAGTTGAAACACCATGTGTCTGTTAATTATCTAGGTAAGTGGGTAGAGGTGAAATGAATGGGGGTGGATAAAGAGCCATATTAGAGAAATTTAATAGTAGCCACTTAATTTAACTACCCACTGATCTCATCTGAAGTGCATGAGAACAAAACAGTAAGGTGGAGCCTCAAAAGATTCACCTGCTATGGGAACAGCACAGCAAATATCACTAGCAAATAATGTGGAAAATTCAGCAAGCCACTTTGCAACAGTGCCTGTCACACAAAACAATGCCGTTAGTGTTGTTGTCATTGTTATTATTAAAAATGCCACATTTAAAAAAATTATCTTATGCTCTTGAGGTTATTTACATTTATTGTATCTGTGTAGCAGAAATACTATTTAATGCTGTGGTACTGCGCATTTCTTTCCAACTCTGTTCAGTGATTTCATGTTGTTAGCTGGAAATTGGCCATGATGGGAGTATTTCTGCTGTGGAAATGGACAAATGCTTTGGATCAGGGCTTGATTTACTGTTTTATAGGTGGTCTATACTTAAGAATGCAATGGAAAAATGTTTATAACACTGAATAAACTTAGAAGTGTTCAGGTCTATAGTGGTTACATTGTCAATAACACACAAAAAATAAGGAAATACTTCTTCAGTATTTAAAAACTGTCACCTCATTCAACAAGGAAGTCACTCATATTATTTATTGACCAGCGAGTGAGGTTCTGACATACATCTTCATTGCTTTGCTTTTGTCTTGCCCATTAGTGGAAATGAAAATATCAATCAATATTCATATCAGAATCCATTGTAGGACTGACAGTTGAGAGCGAGCCAATTAAGGAAAGATAACAATGTTGTTGTAGGAAGTAGGGAGTTTCATCAGTATTAGTCGCGAGCGTAGTCTTCCCCTAAAGTTGTTTTATCTAGCAAATATTCAATAATGTTGTTTCATCATTCTTTGAAAGGCCAAGAGCAAAAATAATCTGAAAAAGTTTAGGACTCTTAAAGAGTTTATTTTGGAGGCTCATAAGACATGCTATTTTCCCTCAGGAAAACTCATATAATGGTTAATTTTATGTGTCAACTTGACTGGCCCAAGAAACGTCCAGAGAGTTGGTCAAACATTATCCCTGGATGCGTCTGTTAGGGTGTGTTTGGAATTAATTAACCTTTAAACCAAAGGAATCAGTAAAGTAATTTGCCCTCCCCAATAAGAGTGGCGTCATCCAATCCACTGAGTTGCCTGAATAGAACAAAAATCAGAGAAGGGAAGGATCTGTCCCTTTCTTACCTGCCTGCCAAGCTGGGACATCACCTTTTCATCCCCTTGGACTGCGATTTATACCATTGGTTCACCTGGTTCCCAGGCTTTCAGACTCAGTCTGACTTATACCACTTGTTCTTCTAGGTCTCCAGTTTGCAGATGGTGAACTGTGGGACTTCTCAGTCCCTGTGACCACATGAGCAAATACCTTATGATGAATCTCTCTCTGTCTCTTTCTCTCTCTCTCTGTGCACATGTAGGTAGACAGATAGATAAATGTAGGTATAAGTATATATATTGATATAGATAATACTAGTTCTCTTTTTCAGGGAAACAGTAATACAAATCCCCTTTTGAGTCAAGTCAAATTTCCTTCCTATCCTGAGTTAATAAGGCCATGTCAATTTTTCTGTCTGATATTTTCTTTCAGTTGAAGAAGTCATATTTTGTATTGAATAATATGGACCCACAGGGAAGCCTATAGATTAAACAGTAACTTTGTACATCTAACTCAGAAGGGGATCTAAGACATTGTCTGATCCATTGTAAATATTGGCCAGAGTCACATTATACTTTTATTACATGCTTTTATTTCATCTTCGGGAAGGTTCATGTACATCAAGAGCTTATTATATTCTTTTCTTTTGGTTGTGTCTAAAATTTTTCTCTATAAAAGAGGTTGAAAGAAATCTAACAGAATATTATTTCATAGAAAGGGTATGTTAAGCTGTTTTTAGCAGTATTTGTCTATCCTGACTTTGGTCTTTGCACAAAGCTATTAGCCCTTTTTGGAGCTGAAATCTAATGGTGATAATTAACATGTGTAAAGTCTGCATGTCTATGTAACTGCAAGCCTATTGCACACTAACTGGAAGAATTTACAAATTCTCTCCATCTCTTACCATCCTGTCCAGTCAGACTCGTATGCTCACTTTGCCGTCACCCAGGTAGCTCATGGAGTTACTTCAGTGCTCAGGTTTCATACCACAAGGGCATCCTGAAGCTAGAGCCCAGAGTAATTATTTTAACTTGCTGCTTTATTGATGACTAGTTTAACTGTGAAGAAATCTATTACTTGTCTTCCTCCATGTTGCCACCCACCTACCAATACAGTCTTCTGTTTTAAGGATCTCTCATGCATTTGCACCACTGTGAAATGTGTAGCATGACATTTTCCAAATGCATGCTCTCATGGAAACTGTTTCCTAAAATGTTCTTTGGAATTTGTGTTCCATAGAACATGCTTTGGTAATTAATGCCATCCTTATATTACAGAAGGTCAAAAGAAGATCTGGAGAGCAGTAGCCCAGAATCCCTCAGATATATATGGCAGAATAAAGATATATAGTGTATATATGATAGACAAGAACCCTTGAGTTCTTTTTCTCACACTCAAGTTTTCAGTATCTTTGCATGGATCCAGCACACCATTTTCTTGGTCCTTGTAAATAAGAGGCCACATATAGTTAGTAAATCAGATATCGGTGAAGCTTAAGGTAAGATTTGTTCTGAGGCAAAATTTCTCTCTAGCTGTGAACCTGTAAGACCAGACAATTTATGTGCTTCCAAAATACAATCATGGGTTGGGCATAAGATAGACATTCCCTTTCCACAAGGGAGAAGTATGAAAGAAGAAAGGGTCATATGTCCCTAGTAAGTTCAAAACCAAGCAAGGCAAATTTTATGAGATCTTAAGGCTAGAAAATAATTATTTTTGGCTCAATGCTCTGCATTCCAGATCCACTGAGGTAGTGATCCTGCCCCGGAAGCTCTGCTGGGCAGGCTTGGTCCCACAACTTTCGGCTGGCCTGCTCCCACAGCCCTGGGAAGACTCACTTTGGGAAAATGTTGTCTGGTTTGTTCAGAGTGAGGTAATTGTATCTGTTTTTGAAACTGAGAAAGCAGCCCTGATGATCTCTGAATTGCCTTTGGGTCATTCTTTCCTTGTCATAAAGATTTGCACACATATTTGCAGCTGAATAGTTCCACAGTCCTGTCCTGTAAAATCCAAGAAGTACTACATTCTTCTTTCATTCCCTCCCATTTCCCTCCCCTTCAGTTCAAACTGGCAATTATCCTGCTGGGGTGGCTGATTAAACCTGGGGTTCACACCATATCCCTTATCAAAGTGATGCTCCCTTCCAAACACACTTTCTCATTTTTCGATATGGAGAGGCTGAGAATTTTCCTAATTGTAAATCTCTAGTTCCTTTTTGTTTTATAATTTTGTCTTCAAGTCACTTTTCTCTTCTTGAATTTTACTGTAAGCAATTAGGAAGAGCCAAATTACATCTTTAACATTTTGTTTAGAAATCGTTTTGGCTAAATAACCAATTTCACCACTAAGTTCTACCTTCGTAAAACGCTAGAACAGGAACATGAAAGCCAAGTTTTTGCCACTGTATAACAAGAATATCCTTATTTCCATTTTTCATTAGAACATTCCTCATTTTCATCTGAAAGGTCATCAGGATGGCCTTTCCCACGCACATTTCTACCAACATTCTGCTCAGGTAGAAATGTGGGTTTTCTAAGATCAGGAAAGCTGCTTTCTCTGCAGCTCTCCTCCTTTCCTTCTGTGTCCGCCCCAGAATCACCCTCAACAGTCCATTCATAGCAATGTAGGCTTTGTCTAGCCTCAAAGTCTTCCAACCTCTACGCATTTACCCATTTCCAAAAACGCTCCCACATTTTTAGGTATTTGCTAAGCAGTACCTTCACTTCTTATTGCCAGTTTGTCTTAATTTAGGCTTTTATAACAAAATACTATAAACTCGTGGCTTATCAAAACAGAAGCTTATTGTTCACAGTTCTGAAGTCTAGAAGTCCAAGAGCATGGTGTCAACGTAGTCTGGTTCAGGTCAGAGCTGACTTCTTGATGTATCCTCACATGGTGGATGGCAGAGAGAGAGAGGGAAAGGGAAAGAGAGGGGAAGAGAGAAAACAAACTCTCTCATGACTCTTGTAAGAGCACTAATCCCATTCATGAGGCATCTGCCTTCACAAATGTATCTAGTCCTAATTACCTCCTAAAGGAACCACTTCCTAATACCGTCACATTGTGGTTAGTGTTTTGACATACGAAGTTTGGGTAGACACAAGCATTGATCCACAACAGCTAGCTCCCATAGTAGAGTGGAACTTTGTAAAGAAGTCACAACACCCTATGCCTCACAATTTTGTTAGTATAGAGAATAAAAGTGGGGTCTGAATATATCCCAGTGTTTCAGACTGTCTTAGTTTCTAAGAGTTTATCCCATTTCCTCCATGAGGATAGTCATATCTTTAAGATCATGATTTTCAAGTTTTATTTGGGAAAATTAAGTCACTATAGACATAAGATACAAGAAATTTAGCATTAACAAAAGATGTTCAACAATCTGAGTACCTACAATGCTGCAGGCACTATATTAGGTTCTGAGGGTAAAACAGTGAACAATCAGATACGATACCTAGCCCCGTGGAACTTACTGTCTAGCGAAGGATACCCACTAGTGAACAAGCAACAATGAGATATAAGTATAGAGTGACGCAGAAGCACAAATGAGGAACAACTATCAAGACTTAAAAGGGAGGTGGTCGAGAAAGATTTCATGGAGGAAGTGATATTCTACATGACCCCCTAAAGGATGAGTGGGATTTAGGTAAAGATGAAAGGGATTCAGAAAAAAGAAAGAAAGAAAGAACAGGTTCTAAACTAAAAGGATGTCTTCAAAGGCTCTGAGACGAAAGAGAATTTGGCATATATTTGAGAAACTGGTAGCATAGAAGGGTGAGAGATGAATCTAGAGTGATAATGCTGCTCGATCACAAAAGGCCATGTAAGCCACATTAAGGATTCAGGGTGTTCTGCAGATGGGATTGGGAGTCACTGAAGTGTTTGATGAAGAGGAGTCTTGTATCTGCATTTAAATGGCTGGCTGGGGTGCAGAGTGGAGAACTGACAAAAGGGAGTTGAGACTGGAGGCAAAAGACCAGGTGGAAGGCTAATGCAGTTACCCTAAGAAGAGATCATGACTGTGCCTAGGGGGTAGCAGTGTGGATAGGGAGCAGCAGACGGAGATGATGATGTGGACTAACAGGATTTGGGGGTTGATATGTTGAGACAGGTGACACAAAGCCAGTCAAGAATAAACTGAGTAGATTATGGACTATTAATAGAATAAGGATCCCAGTGGGAAGAGAACATTGGAGGAGAGGAAATGAGTACTGTATTTTTTGGACCATAAGACACACCTAGGTTTTAGAGGAGGAAAATAGAGAAAAAAATTTTTGAAGCAAAAATGTGGTAAAATATTTTTTTAAGATTTTATTTATTTATTTTAGAGAGGGGAAGGGAGGGAGACAGAGAGGGAGAGAAACAGCAATGTATGGTTGCCTCTCACATGGCCCCCACTGGGGACCTGGCCTGCAACCCAGGCATGTGCCCCGACCGGGAATCGAACCGGGACCCTCTGGTTCCCAGCCCGTGCTCAATCCACTGAGCTACACCAGCCAGGGCAAAAAAAATGTGGTAAAACATTTAATAGCATAAATAATATAATATTTCACCAATGTAAATGTAAACAGAACATTTGGACTATAAGACGCACCCCCATTTTCCTCCCAAATTTGGGGGGGAAAGTGCATCTTATAATCTGAAAAATACGGTATATTAACAGATATGTTATGAGGAGACATATTTCTTAAGTTAGCATTCTGTATAAACCTAATACAAAATGCATATTAAAAATGTATACTGTCATATTGTTATTATTGTTACACAGCAGTCAGGAATATAATAATAGAGAATTCCTTTGGCATGAGTTAGTACAGTTTGAAAATAATTTTTTCTCCGCTTCCGGAATTTATCGATTTTTTTCTAATTCTCAACTACTATCGTATTATCTTAGCTCTCCTGATTTTAAATATAAATGTATACATACATATATATATAATTACATTTATTGGGTTGACATTTGTTAATAAGATTATATAGGTCTCAAATGTACATTTCTATATAAATATATACCTGATACAATAAAAGAGAAACTAAAAGTCCAAAGTAATCATACAAAAACAAATATAAATTACGAGCTACAGATGAACTCACATTTCTGTATTTGTACAGGCTTTGTATGCTTTTGTTTCATATTTCCAGATTGCTTTGTGCTCTTTCTGAAACAGTCAGTAAAAATCCCCCATGTGGGAATACCTGCAGTTATAGCAGCTGGTATTTGTAGCAAATGACAAAGCTGAACTGAAGAATTATTATATCCATTTCAGGGTGGTTTATAAAAACAATAAAACCCTTTTTTAAAAAGCAGTGACTTTTAAATGAGGCCCAATGGAATTTGCGTTCCTGTAGGAGCTATAATACAAATGTGGGGATCAAAATTGAATGCCACTAACATGGAAAAGTGACCCCAAAAGTTGTGGAAAAGTTTAAAGGCCATAGCAAAACCTACTCTGAAAATATACTACAAATTTAATGTGCTAGCTAAATTGGCAAAAGTCTCAGGAATTTTCATATAAGAAGTCTAGTAAATACCTAGCTTTGAAAATCAAAAAGAACTCTTCCCCTTTATAATCAAGGAAGGACACCAGAAACAGTAGTAATCCGTTTTAAAAGAAAAAGAAAAAAGCATGTCCCAAATAGAAGTACTTCTTTATTTGTCATAATTGTGTTTGGTTTATTTGTCTCCATTTTTGTTTTAAGTAGCATCTCACAATATTTATTTCATGTTTTAAATGAATATGGTAGAAAAAATTAGAGGAATTCTTATTCATATTTTTCTGGTTTTATGGGAAGTACGTCCAGATATTAGAAATATTTTTTTATTGTTGATCAAGTACAGTTGTCTCCATTTTCACCCCACCATGTCCCCCAGTCCCACCCATCTCTGCCTCCCACCCTTGAACCTACCCCCTTTGGCTTTGGCTTTGTGTCCTTTACACATGTTCCTTGAAGGCCCTTCCCCCTGTTTCCCCCCATTATCCCTCTCTGCCTTCCACTTTGGTTACTGTCAGATTGTTCTTTATTTCAATGTCTCTGGTTGTATTTTGCTTGCTTGTTTGTTTTGTTGATTAGGTTCCACTTATAGGAGAGATCATGTGGTTTTTGTCTTTCACCACCTGGCTTATTTCACTTAGCATAATCCTCTCCAGTTCCATCCATGCTGTTGCAAAGGGTAGGAGCTCCTTCTTTCTTTCTGCTGCATAGTATAACATCGTGTAAATATGGCACAGTTTTTTTATCCACTCATTTACTAATGGGCCCTTAGGTTGCTTCCAGCACTTGGCCATTATAAATTGTGCTGCTATGAACATCGGGGTACCTAGGTCCTTTGGATTGGTGTTGCAGCATTCTTAGGGTATAATCCCAGCAGTGGTATTGCTGGGTCAAAAGGCAATTTCATTTTTTGTTTTCTGAGGAAGTTCCATACTGTTTTCCACAGTGGAGTAGGGTTCCCTTTTCTCCACAACCTCACCAGCACTTGTTTATTGATTTGGTTATGATGGCCCTTCTGACCAGTGTGAAGTGGTACCCCATTGTGGTTTCAATTTGCATCTCTATGATGGCTGATGATGCTGAGCATCCTTTCGTATGTCTCTGGGCCCTCTGTATGTCCTCCTTGGAGGAGTGTCTGTTCAAGTCCTTTGCCCATTTTTTAATTGGATTGTTTGTCTTCCTGGAGTGGTCATGTGAGGTTTTTATATATTTTGGAGATCAAACCTTTGTCCAAGCTTTCATTTGCAAATATATTTTCCCATATGGTTGGTTTCCTTTTCATTTTGCTGATTTTTCTTTAGCTGTGCAGAAGCTTTTTATTTTGACGAGGTCCCATTTGTTTATTCTCTCCTTTATGTCCTTTGCTCTAGGGTACATATCAGTGAAAATATTGCTGCATGGAATATCTGATATTTTCCTGACTATGTCCTCCTTTAGGACTTTTATGGTGTTGTGACTTATATTTAAGTCTTTTATCCACCTAGAATTTATTTTTGTGTATGTTGTAAATTGGTGACTGAGTTTCATTTTTTTCCATGTAGCTGCCTAGCTCTCCCAGCACCAGTTGTTGAAAAGGCTATTTTTACTCCATTTTATGCTTCTGCCCCCTTTGTCGAATATTAATTAACCATAGAGATGGGTTTATTTCTGGGCTTTATTCTGTTCCATTCATCTATGAGTCTGTTCTTATGCCAGTACCATACTGTTGAAATGTTAGAAATATTGTTGAATGGTGGAGGAAATATTTCTGTGCATCTCAGAAGTATAACAAGCACAAGATGCCAGATACCATGGGTTTTATATCAGCAGACACAACAGATTTCTAGCTTCTCTAGCCCTATGAAGTATATACAGCTCTTCCCCTCCATTCACAATCAGTTAGTAATCAAAACTTAACTGTAGGTAGAAATATATTAAAGAACAGCCAAAGCAGCCAGAAATATAAGATGCAGAGAGAAGAAAAATATATTGCAGTGATCCTGTATTTGCTGTTACTTTTTCCTCTTGGAAACTTGCTAATTCACAACTCAGGGCACCAAAGCCAGTGAAAGTAGTATAGTAGTGTAGTGAAAGTAGTAGTGCCAGCTAATGCCTGGCAGTGTCACTGGCCTGAGAGGTCAAAAATTAGCATTCAAGACTGCGAAGACAGCCATTACTCAAAGGCCCAGTACTATAAAGAAAACTGGGCCCAACATTGAGCATGTATTCTACTCTAAAACATTTGCCAGTGTTTAAGCTGTGCCTATGTGATAGAGAGACAAAAAATTGAGTTTATATCCTGTTAGGGAAAATATTCCAAGATTTCACTGAATATCCTTTAAAGATTAGGCCCTAGGAATAAATATAAATTATAAATAGACCAGTTCTCACAAATCCCAAAATATAATTTCAAATTAATTCAGTCTGTCATTTAATCTAAATATTTTGCTTGTACTATATCTTTCTTCCAAAAGAAAATTAAAATCTTTCTGGAGAAAGTTAACATCTCCTATAATTTTTCATAGACAATGTCCAACATTCAATCCAAAATTAGCAGGCATACTTGTACAAAGGATCAAATGACTGAAGGCCAAGAGCAGAAATAGACAATGGGAATGGATCAATAAATGATCCAGACACTAAAGTTAACAAAGACTTTAAAACAATCATAATGAATATTTTTTAAAAAAGAGGTTTAAAGATAAGAGAATTTCACCAAGAACCACAATCTATGAAAAAAATCCAATTAAAGTAATAGAATTTAAGAATACAGTAACTGTATTTAAAAATTCAAATTCAATAAATGGGTTTAACACCATAGGCAGCAGAATATAAAATTAATGATCTGGAATAGAGATCAATAGAAAATACCCAAATTGGTACCTGCTCAGACGAAAAGATAAAAAATACACAAAGGAACATAAGAAAGACCTGGGACTCAGAGAATATATTTAACAAATGTGTAACTGAACATCCTAAATAGAAGAGAAGAAATAACCAGCCAAATATTCTGCAAAACTAATGAAAGACACCAGAAATTTAAGTAAGTCTTTGTTCCTCAAGCAGAATAACTACAAAGGAAAAACATTTTAAGCCCAAAACAAAGAGAACATCTTAAAAGCACTCAGAGGAAAAAAACAATATCACCTTCAAAGGGTTAACAAAAGACCAACTGACTTCAAAATTTTTTAACAGAAATGGTGGAGACCAGAAGAAAATTAAATGACATCTGCAAAGTGATGGGGAAAAAACCCCCTCCAACTTAGAATTCTTATCTAGGGAAAATAGCTTTTTTTTTTTTTTTTAATTACTTTATTGTTGTTCAATTACAGCTATTTGCATCCTC
>PVJI01006413.1:0-86730 GCA_004026765.1 Micronycteris hirsuta
TAATTGACCAATTAAAATGTTATTGCTATATTAAGAGCAATAATCATTAAGAGATGATAGTGTCATCATCAAAGAAATATTGGAAAAAGTCATGAGAAGCAGTCAAATTTGAAATATACAGAATACATAATAAGTTGAAAAAATAAAACTGAAATATCATACTTGTAATATGCTAATTTTAAAATGAACAATAAATAAGAAAATACTAATTTGTCTATTAATTACTTCAAAAAAGATAAAATGAGAGCTGTAAATTAAACCATATTGATAATAATATTAAATGAGAATAGATTAAGCAATTAAGTCAAAAGGAAGAGATTGTCAGACTAGATAAAAACAAACGATAATATCCAATTCTGTGCTTTCTATAGGAGAAAAGTTGTACATTCAAAAACAAACAAAAATGGAAGGAAAAGTTGAAAAAGGCTAGTCAGTGGGGGTGGTGAGCTCCGTGGCTGTCACATTCAAGATGACTGAGTACAGTCACGAATCTGCATCAAATTTTTCATTAAGCTTAAACATTCCTCTTCAGAAACTATTCGGATGATTCAGAAGGCTGCAGCTGTGAGAAACTGGTGATTGGCAGCTTCTTCATGACAATGCACCAGCTCATGTTTCATGTCTTGTGCAGAATTTTTTGGCAAAACAGCAAATCACCCAAGTGACTCAGCTCCTCTACAGCTTGGATTTGGAACCCTGTGACTTCTGGCTTTTCCCAAAACTAAAATCACCTTTGAAAGGGAAGAGATTTCAGACCATCAATGAGATTCAGGAAAATATGACGGGGCAGCTGATGGTGATTGGCAGAACTGTGTGAGGTCCCAAGGTGCCAACTTTGAAGAGGACCGAGGTGTCATTGTCCTATGTACAATGTTTCTTGTATCTTGTATCTTCTTCAATAAATATGTCTTTATTTTTCATATTACATGATTGGATAACTCTGGCCAGATTTCATATATATACCAAATAACAAAACAACAAAATGTATAGTGCGAAACTGGGAGAAATGAGAAGAGTAATAGATAAATCCCAGTAGTTAGAGATTTCGATATCACGCTTTCAATAATGGATAAAATCCAGGCAGGACATGAACATTGTTTTAGAGGAATATACAACAGTATAAACCAAGTAGACCTACCAAAAATTTGCAGAAAACTAAAACAGTAGATTCCATAGTCTTCTCAAGTGTGCAAATGACCATCTTCAGGATAGATCATGTTGCAGGCCATAAAAATACAATGTGCATACATTTAAAAGGCTTGAAGTTGTACAAAGAATATTATTGGAGTACACTGAAATTAAATTAAAAATGACTAAACAATTTTTAAAGAAATTCATAAGTATATGGAATTAAGCAGCATAAAAAATTTGTCATTTTTTGATAAAAACTATCAAAAACCACAATAGAAATTAGAACCAAAGGGGGTTAGATTCAAAGGTGGGAAGTGGGGATGGCTGGGGTGGGAGGAAGTGGTGGGGATAAAATGGAGATAACTGTATTTGAACAATAAAAAAATGTGAAGAAATAAAATAAAATAGAAAATACTTTGAGATGCTTGTACACAAAACTTGCCATGTCAAAACTGATGCAGTGAAGGGAAGACTCAGAGGGAAGAGATAAACTTCATCTCCTATAAAAGGAGAGAAAGCAGAGTTAATGGAACAGTTGTAGGTAGCGTTTATTTGATGGTGAGAAGATGGGAAGATTATCTCCCTTTAAAAAAAAAATTTATTATTGTTCAATTACGGTTGTCCCCATTTTCCCCCATTGCTCTCCCCTGCCCTGCCTATCCCCTTCCCACATTCAATCCTCACATGTATTTTTCTCTATGAAATATAAAGCTACACGCCCACCTGAGAATTAAGAAATAAAAAGGATGAGTTTAAGAAGACCCGAGAAAGTATGAAATAGCCTTCTCAGAAAGTGGATGATGAATTGCTAATATGATGTAGTAGTATTATTAAACAGTGCCAAGGGCATTCTTCATTTTAATGGCCATAAAAATAAAGTGGTATCAGTCATTAAGTATCCATAATCAGCTTTTTTTGTGTCCATGTAGAACATAATTGGACTTAATCAGGTTAGGATTTTACAAAGGGAAAACAAAAGAAGGAGAGAGGAGCAAATGTAGAATTATGTTGGGGAAAAAATAATATATTTATATATATATATAGTGACAAACAAAGGGAGTTCAAGAAATATAAAGTGGAAAAGAGGACATGAGGTAACAGAAAGTGAAAAAGTAGGAGTCAACTGATGGAGGTGAAATTGTGAGTCAAATTGAAACAGCAATGAGAAGTGATGTGAATCCCCATCTTTCCTCCAGGCCCTGTGTTAATGTGGGGCAATATAAAAGAAAAAAGAAAAAACACAAAAACACAAAAATCTCTCCCTGAAGAGGATGTCAGGGAAAGCATGGCCAAGATAGAAAAAGAAGGTGAAGGGAGAATATATGCTATCCTTAATCTTTGTGCTTTTGCTGAACTCTTAAAACAGATTTTTCAAGGCTTGAAAATTTCCCCATTTTCCAAATTGGCACTCAATGCAAATAAAAAGAGGAATTCTAACTAATGCATTTTTGCTATGATATATCCTTTTTATTCTAACCTAACAATACAGAGGGCAACCCTACTATCAGCCCATTTGTCTTGCTGTGTGATGGAGATTTCCCCCTCTAAAATATAATTTGTGGGAATCGCTTATAAATGTGTTCTCGGAACAATTTTGATTAAATCCAAATAAATGATAAATAGCATGCTTAAGTCCATTTATATTTATTTCTCCTTTGTTAACCATGTTGGCAACACCTCAAAATTTAGTGCTTTCTGCAAATTTCATTAGCAGGCAATTTATTCCCCCCTGGAGATGATTAATAAAGATGGAAAATAAAACCTGACCTTGCGCCAAGCTCCTGCAGCCTCCCTGCTAGCCACTTCCTCACAATTGGACACGCTCCCATTCATCACCACCTTCCTTCGCACCGGCTCCACCAGCGTGCCAAATGACGTGACAGTGTGCGTATCCTAGCCAACTTGAGACAGGTTAGAATACTAACTTTTCTGGGACACTCCACTAAGTGCTTCAACTACTGCCCCAGTGAAACACAGATTGTATTTCACAATGCTACTAGCTCTCTCCTTCCGAAAACAGACGCAGTGTTTGGCATCGTTTACATTTTATATGTCTTTATAGCCATATTACCGAGCCTATTGTTCTCCGGGTGTTTATAGATTTCCTTGCAATGGCTGGGACCTAAAGAAAAATAAGTACTGACATCATCCATATCATATCACTGATTACTCTCTTCTGTTTGAAGGTTTGCTCCCTGTCTGCTTTGTCTCACTTGCCTGGCATTGGTCCAGGTCTTAATGATATTTCAAATATTCTTCTAAGTAGTTTAACAAATGTCCGCCCACTTTTTCTGCCTCTAAGTGATTGTGACTTAGACTATTTTTATATTAATATTTTCTGAGTTTAAGTTTAAACGTAGCCATGAGACCAAGTGGTTTTGGGTTGCTTTCCCCCCACCCCTACCATTCAGTTTTATTGAGGAATTTTCACCTAATTGATGGAATCAGTTGTAAAATTAGTCTGATTTGGCCATTAGGGGTTAGAATATTAGATTAACCTTTGTTTTTTTTTTTTTTTTCAAGTTTGTTATTTTACTACTAAACAGTGGTTCTGTAGTTTTATAAAAGAAGCAAAAGTTAACTTGAACTGCTACCTGATTCAAAAATCAGTTCACAATAAATAGCCCTTTAACTTCAATAGCTGGGATTTGGGGGTTTTTTGTCATGCTTTTTTCTTTGTTTATTTTATGCATTTCAACATAAGAGTAAAACCTCACTAAAATATATGTCAGAGAAAATTGGTCTGAGATCCAAACTAGACTTAGAAAATATTTTAAAAAGCACATTAATTTAATGTAAACACTGAAACAAACTAATAATTTCTTCAATCCCTTGTTAATTGTTATTAACAAAATAATAATTCCTTCAGAATTATTTTGTAAAACTCTCCAAAATATTTGCTTTAAAATAATGTAATTATTAGTAAATAGCTTTTGAAAACTCTTAGTGGTAGCATATATTTAATAACTTTGATAGAAAAGCTGAATATTGCATCACATCTGAAAACTAAATGTGAACTTTAAAATAAATTGAACAATATCTGACCGAAGACTTTATATTTCCCCACAACAACAGAGAAACATCTTGTTACACTCTATTAACACATACATTGAACATCCCATAGCTTGCTGAATGTGACTGGATTTTTCCAGGTGCTTGAGAATGTTGGAGAATTATCATTTTTGTTAACATACTAGTAGTTGGAATATTCACTATGTATTGTACATTTTTGCATATCGGTGTTTTACTATTTCCCCTTCATTTTTCCTGCTTGTAGCATGTTGGTGGGAGTAGAGGCATTTATCTGATTTTTCATCATTCAGGTCTCAGGGGTCACAAAAGTACAAGGAGGAACAAATACCATAATGACCTGAAAAAAAGTACTAAATAAATGATTTCTTTTTTTGTTTGTTTCAGCAAATTTTATTTCCAGTTTTTAAATTTTATTGTGGTTCAAGTATAGTTGTCTGTCGTTTCCCCCACTCATTCCCCCACCACAGCTATCCCCACCTCCCTCCCCTGATTCCACCCCTCCTTGGTTTTGTCCATGTGTCCTTTATAGTTATTCCTGAAAATCCTTCCCCCTTCCCCGCCCCATTATCCCCTCCCATCTCCCCTCTGGTCATGGGCTGTTCTTAATTTCAATGTCTCTGGTTATATTTTGCGTGCTTGTTTGTTTTAATGAGATCATATGGTATTTATCTTTCACTGCCTGGCTTAATTCACTTAGTATAATGCTCTCCAGTTTCATCCATGCTGTCTCAAAGGGTAGGAGCTCCTTCTTTCTTTCTGCTGCATAGTATTCCATTGTGTAAATGTACCACAGTTTCTTTATCCACTCATTTAGTGATGGGCCCTTAGGTTGTTTCTGGCACTTGGCTATTGTAAATAATGCTGCTATGAACATTGGAGTGCATAGGTTCTTCTGAATTGGTGTTTTAGGGTTCTTAGATTATAATCCTAGCAGTGGAATTGCTGGGTCAAAAGGCAGTTCCATTTTTAGTTTTCTGAGGATATTCCATACTGTTTTCCACAGTGGCTTCACCAGTCTGCATTCCCACCAACAGTGTACTAGGGTTCCCTTTTCTTCACATCCTCTCCAACATTTGTTGTTTGTTGCTTGTTTATGATGGCCACTCTCACCTGTGTGAAGTGGTATCTCATTGTGGTTTCCCATTTGATATAGCAACAAGAAAAATAAAATACCTAGGAATAAACCTGACCAAGGAGGTAAAAGACTTGCACTCAGAAAACTACACAACACTGTAGAAAGAAATTAAGGAAGACACAAGCAAATGGAAACATATACTATGTTCATGGATTAGAATAATTAACATCATCAAAATGTCTATAAAAGCCCAAGCAATTTATAGATTCAATGCAATACCTATTAAAGTACCAATGACATATTTCGCAGATACAGAATAAACACTTCAAAAATTTGTATGGAACCATAAATGATCCTGAATAGCTGCAGCAATTTTGAGAATGATTTCTTATAAAAATTAGTTTCTAATAAATATGTCCTCATACTTGAGAAAACACTGAGAGTGAGCTGATGTAAAAGTCTGTTTTTTAGGCAATGGCTTCTTGGATAGGTCTCATCGAAGTACAAATAATATTTCCATGGTCAGGGTTAGCTTCAGGACCTGCAATGAGGAATAAAAAGGAGTAAAACAAAATACCAGGAAAAAGGAATGTTTGGGGATTAAGAGTCAGGCATTATAAGTAAACTGCGGTAACTGAGACAAGAAAAAAAGCTTGGAAGACAATTTTACATAATGTGCCCAGAAGTTGGACTTTTTGTGATGGGAAATTTGAGACTGCTGAAGAATTTAAGCAAAATTATATGAATAGAGTTGAGCTGCAAAACAAGTAATTTATCATGGAGTGGCAGCTGGATGAGGAAAAACAAGAGATCCAAGGCAAGAAACTAGCTAAATAGATATTGAAAAAATGTGTTATACTCAACAAACATTTATTGAGTTTCTATGGTGAGGCACTCTTCAAGGTGATTAGAATACAGCAGCGAATAAAACAGAACAAAATCCCTGACCTCACTGAAGTTATATTCCAGCAGCAGGAGACAGATACATAAACAGAAAACAAACAAACAAACAAAAAGTAAATACATAGTGTGTGAGGATGTATTAAGTGGTTTAGGGAAAAAATAAACAGGGAAAGAAAATTAAGAGCATAAAATAGGAAATTAGTAGGATTATAATCTTAAACATCTCACAGTAGACTTCATCAGGAAGGGAGCATTTGAGTAAAGCTTTGAGTGAGCAGATGATATGAATATCTGGAAGAAACATGTTCCAGGCAGAGGAAGGACCCAGGGCAAAGACCTTAAGGCCAAAGAACATCAGAAAATTCAAGAGAGAAGCAGGCAACTAGCCTAGCTGGAATAAGTGGATTAAAGAGACGTAAAAATGAGATACTGGAGTGGCATTGGGAAGATCAAGCAGGGTTTTATAAGGTACTTTAAAGACTACGGTTTGCTCTGAGAAAAATGGGAGCTATTGGAAGATTTCATCAGAGGAATGGCAAAATCTTGTTTCTGTTTTAAATAAACAAGTGTTTTAAATAAATAATTAAGTTTTAAGAAAATAATCATATTTTCAATAAGTAATTATGTTGAAAGGAAATAACGACGATGATATGAGACTCTAAAAATAGAGTCTTAGGCAGGAACAGGACACAGGTAAAAGTCACACCTATTGCTATAATAAAAGATTAAAATTCAGAGGTGACTTGGACAAGGTTAGTAGTGGAGGAGGTGAGAAGTGGTAACAAGGACCTGAAAGGGGATAACATAAACAGAAATGGAAAGGTCTAAATTAAGTGAAGATTGGTAGTGTGTATTAACTGTACGTATGGGATGAGGATGAGGGAGTATTTAATTGCTACTTTCAGTTTCTTCACTTAGGGTGACTGGGAGCACTGTATTGCCCTTAAGAGAAACAGGTAAGTTAGGGGTGTGTTGGGGGGTAATTTAATGAAAAAACAACAGGTTTTAATCATACTAAATATAAGAAGTTAGTAAACACTAGAAGGGCATAAAACACAGAAAAGAGGTTAGGGGAAAAACTACATGTACAAAGTCTGCCCAGAAAAGTCCAGTCATTGTTAATATAATGAGAACAGTTTGTGCAACATTGATGTAGCCTGGCAGCCAAGGAGAGTGGACTGGAATGCGCATGTGTGAACAGTGATGACTTCACTGTACTAGTCAGTGGGGGAGGTAGATGCTGTTGACTGAGCACATGTACTGTGTGGCCACCGCATTCAAAATGACAGTGAGTACAGCAACAAATCTCTGTCAAGTTTTGTGTTATGCTTGAACATTCCTCTGCAAAAACTATTCAGATGATTCAGAAGGCTGCAGCTATGGGCACCTGGTGACTGGCAGCTTCATCATGACAATATGCCTGCTCATGCATCACGTTTCATGCAGAGTTTTTTGGTGAAACATCAAATCACCCAGGTGACTCAGTCCCCTACAGCACAGATTTGGCGCCCTACGACTTCTGGCTTTTCCCAAAACTAAAATCACCTTTGAAAGGGAAGAGATTTCAGACCATCAGTGAGAATCCGGAAAATATGATGGGGCAGCTAATGGTGATTGGGAGAACTGTATGAGGTCCCAAGCCACCTACTTTGAAGGGAACTGAGCATTAATGTTTCTTTTATCTTGAATCTTTTTCAATAAATATCTCTATTTTTCACAATACATGGCTGGATACTTTCTAGTCAGATCATGTATATGTAAAACAATGGACAGATCTGCATGTTGTGACTCCTGAAATTATCAATTTGGGGGGGGGGGAAAGGGCAGCTTTAAGAAAAATAAAAAATATTGCAAACACAAAATTCAGTTTGGGATTTTAAAAGTGACCCACGAAAGTTGAAGTACAGATACTTAAACATCACAATGAATTAATTTATGATGATACCAAAGGATGGCTGAAATATTAAAAAAGGGAGTTAGAACTGAATATCACATTTGGGAACAATGAGAGAAGACACTCTTGAAAAGCAGAGAAGGTAGAAGAACCAAGATACAGCAAAGGCACTGAAGTCCAGGTTTTCAATTTCAGGACCTAAAGACAACTGGAATGGCCAAAAAATACATATATGTGTGTTTTGTCTAGGTCAGAATGTTTCCTGCTCACGCAGAGTTCAACAAAGCAAGAAAAGTATGTTCCATTGTGTGTTATTTATACAATTAAACAATTTTCACAAAAGTAAGCTTTATTAATTTTCAAAATTCTCTATCTAAAGTGTTGGCATAGAAAAATAACATACCCTAAACTATACTATATTTCACTTTTTCATGTATTTGGTCATTTGAATAATTTATAGGTACTTTGTGTTGTGCCTTAAGGTAGTGCAATTTAATGGTTATTTTACCATTTGTGAGTCAATCAAAATTTTACTGAGTAACAAGAAAAGTCTTATGTTTTTTACATAGCATATACATTTTAAGAATAGGTTCCAAAACACATACACACAAAGTCCATGAGACCTGTGCTATTATCTTACTTGAATTTATCTAGGGGGAAAAGAAAACCCAAGATGTATTAACAAGAATACTCCTTTGAAAAAGGAGTTTTCACTTTCCCTAATGACTTATAAAAATTCTACATAATCTTAGCTTCTCTATTTTTCACATTTGATCCCAAAGTTCAGGACCACATTAACCAACTACTCTTATATAATTATTGTGAGAGTTTACAAAGACTCTTCTAGAAAGCATTATTTTGAGAAGTAAAGTAAACCCATTTTTCTGAGGCTAGTAACTGTGTCAGATCATCTTTCTATATCACCAACTGTAACCATCTATTTTTGAAACCCAGATATAGAAAACAAACTCGCAATAACAGAAGACAGGAACCCTGATCCTGGGCCATTGGGACGCCTAGGTTTAAATACAGGTCTCTCTACTAAATACTTGGGTGATTTCAGTCATGGCATCTTACCTTTCAGAGTATTATTTGTCCAATCTTTAAAAATAAGAATAACTATGCTTACTTTAGATAAGTATGAGTTCGTACATGGCCAATGGTGGCATGTGAGTAGATTTGTTATCTGCATTTTAAAACCAGTAAGAATTAAATATTGAAGAATATTAGAATTTATTTTCCAGGTTGACAAAATTTCAGAAAATAGACAAATAAACTATTGTGTACCTCTTTCCTAGTTTTTCCTTTTTTTTTAAGATTTTATTTATTTATTTTCAGAGAGAGGAGAAGGGAGAGAGAAAGACCAATGTATGGTTGCCTATATCACATGGCCCTCACCGGGGACCTGGCCCGCAACCCAGGCATGTGCCCCGACTGGGAATCGAACCAGGACCCTCTGGTTCCCAGCCCGCGCTCAATCCACTGAGCTACACCAGCCGGGCTCTTTCTTAGTTTTTCTTTTGTTTTGTTTTGCTTCTTTTTCTCTAAGTCTGACTTGCTACTGAAGTGTGACTCTGTAGGAAGAAATAGTCTGAAAAATCTGATTCATCTACTGTTTACCATTTTCTCCCCATTCAGAAGTATTACTTTTTTCATGAAAAAAGTAAATCTCTTCCCTAACCCTGACAAAAACTTGATCTAAAACAATTATTAATTTAAAGTGTAAACAAACCAAATCATCAAGTAATATCACTTAACAGATCACAAAGCCATAAGCTAAATACAATAAAAAATCTTGGATTTCAAAAATAACACCTTGGAAGGAAACTCATAAACAGATTTCTATTCCACTTTTGCGACAGAGTGGTAAAGTTGGCCATCTTTTATTTTATTTTATTTTCTCATTTTAACATAAAAAGTAAGAGACTAATATTCATACATTAAATTATTTATTTATTCAGCAAATATGCATTAATATGTTATTATTCTTTACATTTTGGATATAACAGTTACCAAAAAAAAGTTTCAGCCTTCTTGGACTTAAATTAACAGGGAAGAAAAATATACAGATTATTAAATATAATGTCTGATAGCTTTACATATTTGATTTAATCTTAACAACACACACTAAAAGGCATTATCTGCAACCATTGTCATGAGACTGTGTGAAGTTAAAAAATTTAACAATGGATATTAGTTTCAGAGCTTTAAACTACATTTAGATGTGTATCATTCCAAAGACAGATCTTTCAGCCAAACATCCCCCCTTAGATTCCTCATGATTGACAACACCTTTCCCAGTGTTTTCAGTCGTTCTGTCTCTCGAGAGTCCTTTTTATCTGCACCCGACATGCTTAACTAAGTCTCTCATTTAGTGACAAAAATGATCCCTTGACTGAGATCACCTCTAACCGCTACTTCACCTCCCTTCTCCTTTCCGCAGCCCATTTTGTTGAAAGAGCTGTTCTGTCTCTACTTCCCGGTCTGACATTTATGTATGGACTTACTACACTCTGGTGCTCACTCCCATCACTCAAATGCAGCAGCGTTTTATTAGTAAATTCAGTGATCACTTGTCAGTCTACAATTACATGCCAGGGGCAAAAAAAAAAAATCCATGTCCTCTTATCAACTATGTAATTCCAATACAATTAGCATAACATTTCGGAGGACTAAATACAATCAACCCTTGGTAGGCACATAAATAGGCATTCATAAGCCAGAAATCAGTATACAGTTGATCCTTGAACAACATGGTTTAACTGTGTGGCTCCACTTATACATGGAATTGTTTCAATCAATACAAACAGTACTGAAGATGTATTTTCTCTATCTTATAATTTTCTAAAAATATTGGTCTTTTCTTTAGCTTACTTTATTGTGAGAATAAAGTATATAATAATGTAACATACAAAATATGAGTTGACTGACTATTTATGTCATTGGTAAGGTTTCCTGTCAACAGTAGGCTATCAGTAGTTATGTTTTGGGGGAGTCAAAAGCTACATGGGAATTTTCGACAACGGGAGAGGGGAAGTTTTGCACCTTTAACCCCAGTGCTGTGCAAGGGTCCACTGTTTCCTCAGATCCTCAGAGTCAAGTTAACAGAATGCATCTGTTCAGATTACCTTAGTATAGGTATTTCTATTTTTCCTATCCTGATTTTTACAGATGAAAACCAGAAAGGCTGAAGTTACTGATGTAACTGTATGAGAGAAGCAGGTGAAAGTTTTTAAAAGACAGGAAAAATGGATTAAGGCAAAGAAATAGGCCAAGAGGAATTTTAAAATTTAAAGGCATGACAGAGTTTAGATATGCTCTATTCAGTGGCCACAGGATATATGCTATAAAGATGTCAACATTTTTCAAGATGTTTTAGAATATTATGCTGTTTTCATTATCATTTTACATGGTAAGTTGTCTTAGTTTGAGTCAGGATATATTCAATAATCAGCAAAATTTGACTTTACTGAGTATAAACTGATGTATATGTAAGCATGTCGTCTTCCCTTTGACTTTCAAGTCATTAAACATATTTGCACTGCCTGGACCACTCTTCTCTTGCCTCTGTCCAGAATGGTGATTCGTTGCTTTTTCCTCAGGCCCTAACTGAATCTTTGAAAACACACCCTAGCACCACCAGCCCCAATAATACACACACATAAACCACGCCCCCCAACCCCCGCCCCCGCCAAATCTGGGTTAGTTATCTTCTCTTGCTCTCAGGGTATTATGTACCTCTTCACCAACAGATCACTTATCACACTGCCTTGCAATTGCCTGGAATTTTCTCCTAATACCTCAAGTGTTCCCTCTTCTCTCCCAATTCTCTGAGATCTCCAGGAACAAACACCATGGTTTCTCTTTCCTCATTTTCCCCAGAACCAAGCATAGTTCCTGACACACATAAATGTTTAGTAAATATTTGTTGAGTGAATCAATGACTGACTGATCAACTAACGGGAAGACTGATGGAATGAACTACACTACATTTCCATGCCCTCCTAGGAAGCTCTGGGAAACTGTTCACAACTGGAGGGGTGATGTGTGGAATGGACTCAAGAACATTTTCTCAGTATGAAAGCTCGAGCATACTCCTTCTCTACCACAGTCCCTGCCCTCTAGAGTATAATTAATTTCCTGGGAGTCAGAGGTCATACAATTTTGAAAAGGATGATCAAATGAGCAT
Organism: Micronycteris hirsuta; assembly: GCA_004026765.1. NCBI lineage: Eukaryota > Metazoa > Chordata > Mammalia > Chiroptera > Phyllostomidae > Micronycteris > Micronycteris hirsuta. The sequence continues at coordinate 12,226 of PVJI01006413.1, forward strand.
TCTGATTCACTCCCTCGGTGAACATCTCTGCTACAGAAGGAACATGGGGAATGCCTGGTCATTCCAAAGATGGCATTGATGGACATCCAGGTATAAGTGAGCCACTGTAGCCACTCCCAGACTCTTAGCATAAGCAAATCCAAATGAGTATCCAAAATCGAATCATATTTTACTAGCCATCGCTCTTTGTTGTAGATGGGTGCTGTAATTTCAGGTTGCATTGGCAATTACGCACACGGGCTTTCCTTTGTCAAGGCTTTTGCTTTACTTGACATTATACTGTCTACAGGGTTCCTGTCAAAAACGTTCAGGCTGCAACTATGATGTGCATTTGCATGGTGGCTGAACGTTTTGTTTTGTTTTTTTTCATTTGAGAAGCTAATTAAATATCCTGCTTCTCTGAATTCTGAGTAATTAATGAAGTGTGTAGGAATTAACAGCTGGAGGTAGCACATTGTAATTTTTTTTTCTTCTATCATTGTCCACAGTAAGTACTTAAAATAAGCAAGAGTCATTCATTATTTGCTCTACTTTCGGGCTTTAATTTGAACAAATGCAAGAAAAATAGGAAAGTAAAGTAGGACACTTGTGTTTGCTATTGTTTATGTTTTGTTTAATTTTTGTTTTTTAAATCCCAAGTTCAATGAGTATCGGTGTAATTATAACTGAAGAATTTGTGTTGGTGGATGCTGAATAGCTGCCATCGCCAGAAGGTGTTGAGTTGACCGAATGCATCATAGGGAGAAGTTTCCCTTCTTTTGCTACAAATTCACAAACAGAAACTGAAATTTTCTATATCTAAGTTGCCACTTCTCAAAATTCTTAGTATATACTGCAAATAGATGCAGATAAATCAGAAAGCACTACCCTAAAACAGATGTTTATGGATTCTTCTACCCTATAGGAACCCCAAATTACCAGTGTGCCAGCAGAAATCAGTGTTCATGTTAGAAAGAGTGTATATCCATCTCCATCCTACGTGTCTGCAAAATTCCAAATTTTTAAAAGTAAACCAGTTCTCCCAACCCTTTTCTAGAGTCCTTGTCCATGAGACAAGTGATAAGACTTCCTTCAGAAGTCATTTTGATCTTGCTTCTTATGATGGGTTAACTATGTATATCATTCCTAAGATATTTTTTCTCACAAATGTTCTCATTAAAAGAAAGAAGGAGCTCCCACCCTTCGCAACAGCATGGATGGAACTGGAGAACATTATGCTAAGTGAAATAAGCCAGGCGGTGAAAGACAAATACCATATGATCTCACCTATAAGTGGAACCTAATCAACAAAACAAACAAGCAGGCAAAATAGAACCAGAAACACTGAAATTAAGAACAAACTTGACAGTAACCAGAGGGGAGGTGGGAGGATAATGGGGGGAAAAAGGGAGAAGGGTTTTCTGGAACATGTATAAAGGACACCTGGACAAAACCAAAGGCAGGTAGGATCAGGGGTGGAAAGTGGGGATGACTGGGGTGGTGGGGAGTTGTGGGGGGGAAATGGAGACAACTGTACTTGAACAACAATAAAAAAATATAAAACAAAGAAGTCTCAGAGAACTTTCTGTTCAATGAAGACATTGAGAAATACATTGGTTAGGGAATACCAAAATTCTTTAGAAAATTAGTAGTACCTGTTCTCCGTAAGTAGGGGTCATGGTAGGAGAAGCCCCAACAAAAATGGACTTTTATTTTTATTGTGGGTGACAAGATTTCATAGCAGCAGAAGCATTAATCACCACTTTAAATAAATAATGGGAGTTGCATTTTATTAAATATTCTTTGCATTAAAAAAAAAACTCATGCTAGTACACAATTGTAATGACAACCATGAACAAAGCAACTTTCTATTGTCTTCTCCAAAACAGTTTAAGCCTAGGAAAGTTACTATTTCCTCTTAACCATATCATAAGTGCTATATGTGACAGCTACCTAGTTTACCTTCTAATATACAAGTGAAGCAATGTAGCAAAAAAATTTTTGAATTGGTAAGTACAGTGACCCAAACATACAAGAATTCCAGTAAGACTAGGAAAGTGTTCTAATTGACACAAGGTGCCTAAACATTTATGTTAATATTAACCTCTTAAAATAAACCCTCAACTCTGCAAATGTCAATGCTTTCTAAGGTTCAGAGAAGTTCAATACAAAAAAAAGTAGGTTCTCTTTAGAAATAAAAGAAATTATAAATTAAGTCTGATTGAAGAACCTTTTCCCCTGCCTTGAAAATTGCTAAAGCTCCTCCCTTCAAGGAACTAGAGCGGGCTCCCTGTCCTTCACTTGATGTGATGTTAATTACATAGCTGTCAGCACACCTACTCTATTTAGAAGGCAAGTTGCACATTTTCCAACAACCCACCACTTAGTTCTCTTCCAATTTTTAAATAGTGCTGACTGGTACTTTTTAATTAAGATGTGACAGTTGAAATTTGCATTCCAAAAGCTCATTGAATTCTATGGAATTAGATTGCCTATTTTGATCTACACAAACACGCACACACACACACCAGTTATTGCTAAACCACTTTGTTGAACGTACAAATAGGCTTTCCTCTGCCTGGATCTTCAATAGTATAAGTTCTGAAGACTGTAGGCAATTTGGCTTTTAAACCATTGTAAGTCAGCATTTGCAATTTGATGTTTTGTTAATACACTGTAATTTGATGGTAGGGAATCTGTATAACTGTTAAAATTCTTGCTCTTATCCTATTTATTATCAGTTTATATTATCTACAAGCAAAATAATTTGTTCCAGTTTACTGGACGTTATTTTCATAACTCTGTGGCTAATGCTGAGATTTTGATATATAGTAAGTGATAGATACTACATAAATAGAAAGTTGAATTTTTAGTTCACAGGAAAAAAAACCTACACTCATGGAAAATCATGTTAATGCCAGCTGTTATTTGCAATAACTATGTTTAAAAATAATATTTCTTCTAGACAAAAAACTTACTTTATCAACATAAACTTATTTTCTAAATATTTTAATGACATAAAATATATATCAATTTTAAATATATTTCTTACTCGCTATGCTAATAGCAGAGATGACTTTTTCAATGACTATAGGATTTTAAAATATTTCATATTATATATACATGCATCAAAGGATATCATGTTCATATCATAAACATTGTTTTGCTACAAGTAACAGGATTAAACATATTTTTAGAACATTTGTGCTATTTATCCCCAAAGGGAGTTATTTCTAAATTGTATAGGGATATGTAATTCTACTTACGCCTCACAGAACATGTATGTAAAAAACTAAGTGCCCTGGCTGGAGTGCTGTCCCCTGCACCAAAGGTTGTGGGTTCAATCCCAGGTCAGAATACATACTTATGTCACTTGATTCCTTCTTAGGGAACATAAGGGAGGCAACTGATCAATATTTCTCTCTCACATTGGTGTCTTTCTCTCTCTCTCTCACTCTATTTGCCTTACTTTCTTCCTAAATCAATAAAAACATCTTCAAGTGAGGATTATAAAAAATGGAGAAAATATATATTAAGTAATTAATCAAAGCAACTGACTTATCACTATGAAGTGGAATTATCTCAAATCACCAATACTTCCTTTCACCCAATCTACCAGATTCCAGAACAACTAAAATCAGAGAGAACAACATGAAAAAAGATAAAAATTTTAAACCAAATCAATAATTAAATGAAATGTAATATTCAAACACAACAATTAAAGATTGTAAGACTAGATTGACATCATTACATACATATCTACCTTAAATAGATCAATAATTAAAATAATAAAGTAAATATATTATGAAAGCAATAATCAAAAAAGTTGGAGTGTCTAGCCCGGCTGGTGTAGCTCAGTGGATTGAGCGCAGGCTGGGAACCAGAGGGTCCCGGTTCGATTCCCAGTCGGTGCACATGCCTGGGTTGTGGGCCAGGTCCCCAATGAGGGCCATGTGAGAGGCAACCATGCATTGTTCTTTCTCTCTCCCTTCTCCTCTCTCTGAAAATAAATAAATAAGATCTTAAAAAAAAAAGTTGGAGTGTCTAAATTAATTTCAGCTAAAGGTGACTTCAGAACAAAAATTACCAGCAATATAGAGTTACTTTACATAATGGTAATAGGTTCAATATAACAGGAAGAGATAACAATCCTAAATATGTAAGCACCTAGTAACAGAGTTTCAAAATATATGAAGCCAGAAAAACTCCAAAGAGAAATAGATAAAGCCACAAATATAGTCAGAAACTTCAACCTTTCTCTCAGTGATACATAGGGAAAGCTGAAAGAACATCTGCAAGGGTAAAATTACATAAAGAGAATTATCATCACCTTGAGCTCATAAGTATCTATAGAAATCCACCTACAGAATATACCTTATTTGCAAGTGCACCTGTAATATTTATCAAAACTGACAATATTCAGAGCCACAATACAAACCTGAACAAATTTAAAGGAATTAAATTTGTTTAAAATATATTTTCTCACTATGATGAAATCTAACTAGAAATCAGTAACATAATATTATGTGAAAACATTCCAACTATTTGAAAATTAAAATACACACTCCTAAATAACTAAAGTGTCAAATAGGAAGTCTCAAAGAAAAATTAGAAATTATTTTGAACTGAAAAAATGAAACTATAATCTATCAAAGTTTATGGGATACAGTTAAAGCAGTGCAGAAAGGGCTATTTATAGCATTAAGTGTTCATATTAGAAAAGAAAGATCTCAAGTCAGTAATTTAAGCTTAAAAATAAGGAGCATAAGACAAATTAAATGCAAAACAAGCAGAGGATGGAAATTATAAAGAGCAGAAACTAGTATAATTAAAAACTTGGAAAAAAACAATAGAGATAATCAATGAAACCAAACATGATTTTTGAAGAGACTGAAAAATTCATGAGCCACTAGCCACACCAACAAAGAGAAGTAGAAGAGAAAATAACATTTACCGATTTTAGAAATAAAAGAGAGGATGTCAAAAAAGATTCTACAGACATTAGAAAGGTGATAAAGTATTACTGAGAACAATTCTATAACCATAGATTCACACAGATAAACTAAGCCAGTTTCTTGAAAGACACACGTAATAAAAATTCACTCAAGAAAAACTGATAATCTGAATAATACCATACTCACTACATAAATTAAGTTCTTTCTTAAGCTCTGACTGGTGGGGCTCAATGGACTGAGTGTTAGCCTGTGAACCAAAGGGTCACTGATTTGATTCCCAGTCAGGATACATGCCCAGGTTTCAGGCCAGGTCCCCAGTGAGGGTGGGGGGGATCTGAGGGGCCACCACACATTGATATTTCTCTCCTTTGCTTTCTCCCTGCCTTTCCTCTCTCTAAAAATACATAAAATATTTTTTAGAAAAAAGCAAAGAAAAGCATATTACCTAAAATATGAAAACCATGAAATACTTAGATACAAATGTAACAAAATCGGTGCAAGCTATGAATACTGGAAGTTACAAAGCAATGGTAAAAAATTCAAAGACAAGTAAACTGAGATAATTTATTGTATTAATGGTTTGGAAGATACATACTTTTAAGATACTAGTCTGTATTAGGGTGCTACAGAGAAACAAAACCACTGTGTGTGTGTGTGTGTGTGAGACAGACAGAGACAGAGACAGAGAGACAGAGAGAGAGAAGGGAAAGGAAGGGAAGGGAAGAGAAGAGATATAGAGATTTATTTTAAGGAACTGATGATGCATGGGATTACAAACACTGGTAAATCCAAAATCTGCAGAGGGGACAGATAGGCTGATGATGCTGAGAAAATCCAGTGCTGCTGTTCCAGACCAAAGACTGATTGCTAGAAGAATTCATTCTTTTTTTATTTATTTTTTATTGTTGTTCATGTACAATTGTCTCCACTGTCCTGCCACCACTTTCCCCACCCACCCACCCCCAACTCCCATCCTCAATCCTTCCCCTCTTTGGCTTTGTCCATGGGAATTTTATACATGCCCCTTGACCACCCTTCCCTTCTTTCCCCTGTTACCCCCATCCCCCCGTCCTCTGGTCACTGTCAGTTTGTTCTTTACTGCAATGTCTCTGGTTCTATTTTGCTTGCTTGTTTGCTTTGCTAATTAGGTTCCACTTATAGGTAAGATCATGTGGTATTTGTCTTTCACCTCCTGGCTTATTCCATTTAGCATAATGCTCTCCAGATCCATCTATACATTGTGAAGTGTAGGAGCTCCTTCTTTCTTTCTGTTGCACAGTATTTCACTGTGCAAATGCACCACAGTTTTTTATACACTCATGTACTGATGGGCACCTAGGTTGCTTCCAACACATTGGCTATTATAAATTGTGCTGCTATGAACATTGGAGACATAGGTACTTTTGAGTTGGTGTTTCAGAATTTTTAAGGTATAATCCCAGCACTGAAATTTCTGGTTAAAGAGCAATTCCATTTTTAGTTTTTTGAGGACATTCCATACTTTTTTTCCACAGTGGCTGCACAAGTCTGCATTCCCACCAACAATGTACAAGGGTTCCCTTTTCTCCACATCCTGCCAGCACTTGTTGTTTGTTGATTTATTTATGATGGCCATTCTGACCTGTGTGAAGTGGTATCTCATTGTGGTTTTAATTTTCATCTCTCTGATCTCTAGTGATATTGAGTATCCTTTCATATGTCTCTGGGACCTCTGTATGTCCTCGGCGAAGTGTCTGTTCAGGTCTTTTGCCCATTTTTTAATTGGATTGTTTACCTTCCTGGAGTGAAGTCATGTGGGTTCTTTATATATTTTGGAAATTAAGCCCTTGTCCAAGGTAACATTTGCAAATATATTTTCCCATATGGTTGATTCCCTTTTCATTTTGTTGATGTTATCTTTAGCTGTGTAGAGGTTTTTTATTTTGATGAAATCCCATTTTTTTCATTTATTCCTTTATGTCCCTTGCTCTAGGGGACATATCAGTGAAAATATTGCTACATGGAATATCTGAGATTTTCCTGCCTATGTTCTCCTCTAGGATTTTTATGGTATTATGACTTGCATTTAAGTCTTTTACCCATATTGAGTTTACTTTTGTGTATGGTGTAATTTGGTGGTCAAGTTTTATTTTTTTGCATGTAGCTGTCCAGATTTCCCAACACCATTTGTTGAAGAGGATATTTTTACTCATTTTATGCTTCTTCACCCTTTGTCAAACATTAATTGATCATAGAGACTTGGGTTTATTTCTGGGCTATTTATTCTGTTCCATTGATCTATGTGTCTGTTCTTATGGCAGCATCATATTGTTTTGAATACCATGGTCTTGTAATATAGTTTGATGTCAAATATGGTAATCTCTCTTCCTTTGTTTTTCTTTCTCAAAATTGCTGCAGCTATTAGGGGTCATTTATGGTTCCATATAAATTTTTGAAATGTTTGTTCTATGTCTGTAAAATATGTCATTGGTAGTTTAATAGGAATTGCATTGAATCTATAAAATGCTTTAGGTAGTATAGACATTTTGATGATGCTAATTCTTCCAGTCCTTGAACATGGTATATGCTTCCATTTATTTGTGTCTTCCTCAATTTATTTCTTCAGAGTTATATAGTTTTCTGAGTACAGGTATTTTACCACCTTGATTACATTTATTCCTATGTATTTTATTTTTCTTGTTACTATAGTAAATGGGATTTATTTCCTGATTTCTGTTTCTGATATTTCCTTGTTGGTGTACAATAATGCCTTCAATTTATGTATATTGACTTTGTATCCTGCTGCTTTGCCAAAGTCACTTACTATGTCGAGTAGTTTTTTGGTGGAGTCTATAGGGTTTTCTATGTACACTATCGTGTCATCTGCAAACAACTACAGGTCAATATTCCTGATGAATATAGATGCTAAAATCATCAACAAAAATATTGGCAAACTGCATCCAGCAATATGTTAAAAAGATCATACACCATGATCAAGTGAGATTCATCCCTAGGATGCAAGGATGGTACAATATTTGCAAATCAATAAACATAATACATCACACAAACAAAAGGAAAGACAAAAATCACATGATCATATCAATAGATGCAGAAAAAGCATTTGATAAGGTACAGCACCCATTTATGATACAAACTCTCAGCAAAATGGGAGTAAAGGGAGCATTCCTCAACATAATAAAGGCCATATGTGAAAAATCTACAGCCAACATCATACTCAGTAGGCAAAAACTAAAAGATGTCCAACTGAGATCAGGAACAAGGCAAGGAAGTCTGCTTTCACCAATTCTATTCAACATAGTTTTACAAATCTTAGCCACAGTGGTCAGACAAAAAAAAAAAAAAAAAAAAAAAAAAAAAAAAAAAAAAAAAAGAAATAAAAGGCATCCAAATTGGAACAATTCATTCTTGTCTGGGAAAATTCATTCTTTTATTTTTGTTAGTCCTTAAACTGATTACATGAGACCTACCTGCATTATGGAGAGCAATTTGCTTTACTCAAAATCCAACAATAGTAATTTTAATCTCATCCAAAATTTTATCACAGAAACATCCAGAATAATGTTTGACAAAATATCTAGACAACATGGCCCATGGCCTAGCCAATGTTACACATATAATTAGCACTGTATCTTCCAAACTAATACAATTCCAATCATTATTTAAAAACCTTTTTATAACACGATGATAAAATTTATGAAAAAACAAAGATTATAGATTATTTAAAATAGCTTTGAAGAATTATTTTGGAGCACTTAACTACCTAACTTAATGATTTAATATAAATCTACATAGTAAGTCAAACAGTATAGTATACGTTGAAGTCTAGATACATACTTAAATAAACTACACAGAGTCCATTCAAAGACACACACATATATACTTAATTGGTTTGTAATAAAGGAATATAGGCAATTCGATGAAGAAAGAGTAAGCTTTTCAAAAAGCTGCACTAACGAAATTTGACATCTACATGAGGAAGGAAGGAAAGAAGGAAGGAAGGAAGAAAGGATAGAAGAAAAGAGATAGAGGAAGGAGGAAGGAAGGAGAGGGAGGGGAAAGGAGAAGGTGTCACCAATATTACGATGTTGGTGTCATTGATGTGACACCAATATCAATGACACCAATATCATAATCCATAAAAGTAAAAAAAATGTATAAACTGGACTTCATCAAAATAAGAAATACCTGTAAAAACATGGTTAAGAAAATTAAAATGAAAGGCAACAAAATAAAAATATCTGCAAAACTCGTATTTGATAAAGGACTTTTACCCAGAATATATGAAAATACTTAAAACCCTTTTGTATACTTATAAGAGAATACAAAATCAAATTAGAAACAAAAATATTTGACTAGACACATCATCAAAGAAAATAAATGAATGGTAAATAAACACATGAAAACATACTAAACATCATTACTGTATTTTTTGGACTATAAGATTCACTTTCCTCCCCCAAATTTGGGAGGAAAATGGGAGTGTGGTGGTAGAGCCAGGTCACAGGAGGCTGGAGCAGGTAAAATATTTTACCACATTTTTTGCTTCAAATTTTTTTTCCCCTTTTCCTCTTCTAAAACCTAGGTGCATCTTACAGTCCAGTGCATCTCATAGTCTGAAAAACATGGTGGGCACTAAGGAAAAGCAAATTTCATCTATAAAGATTTGCCACTATAATCTATTAAAATGAATAACATTTTCTTTAAAAAATTGAAAATACAAAATGCTGAACAAGAATCTCTTATCATACTTTTGCAAATGTTAAATGCTACAGATATTTTAGAAAACAATTTGTCATTGTCTCATAATGCTAAACCTTTTCTTTTCACGTGATCCTGCAATCCGACTCTATGTATTTACATAAGAGAAATGCCTTGTATACAAATACTTATCATGGTTTCATTCATAATCACTCAAACTTGGAAAAAATCCACATAGACTTCAACTATGAATGAATAAACACAATGTGGTACAGTCATACATACTCAGAAACAAAAGATAATTACTGATACAAGCAACAATATATGTTCATTGTTGTAAATAAAAAAAAGCCAGATTCCAAAGGCTACATACTGCATGACTGCATTTATATAACATCTGTACAAGATAAATTTGTAGTAAAACAAATCTGTAGGTGCTAGAGGTTGACATTTGGGGAAGGGTTTGACTCAAAGGGACATCACAAAGGTTTGTGGCAGTAATTATACACTTGGATCAATTTGTCCAAACTGTTGACTTTTACACCAAAAATATAAATGTTATTCTTTTAAAATAAAATAATGAATTAAATGTTAAAACAAAATATAGATCGATGATGAAATCTCTCTTTTGGATATTTCATTTCAATTGATCTGGATATTATAGTGCCTAAGCATTAAGATTTGTTTTGTGTTTAACTCTGTTCTGTATTGATTTTCACAAGAATGCAAGGGGAAGTTATTACTTTTAACTGCCCTTCATGGATACTGTATTAGAGTCTCCGGACCCTGTTTTTGGAAACCAAGAGCGTCAATATCATAGTGTAGAAAAGTGGTTCACTGGGGCACTAGAAAGATCCCTGAGCTGAAATTCGGAAGCCCTGTGTTTGTAATTCTGAGTCTGCCACCTTCTTGCTGCCTGTTCTTGGAAAGTGACATGGCAGTTTTGTGGTGTACTTGCTCTTTTTATAACAAGAGAGGTTTGGCTTAGTGATAGCTACTCCCTCTTCCATCTCTGACATGCTAGGATACAAAAGCTCAAGATTCTAGCCCTAGATTGATCCTTAATCTGATGTATGGTTTTGAAATAGTCACTTTTAATTCTTTTAAGCCTCAAATTCTTTAACAGTTACTTAGAAATAACATAAAAGAGTGGAGTGAAAACCATGCACTCCCTCTCTCTGTGATCTTACCAGTCAGTGAAATAGAAACTTCTGTTTTCTTAAAAATAATCAGTAGAAACCACTAAATACCCACTTTTCATTTTTCAGTGACCTTTCGCCACAGGAGTAGGAATGATGTATCTAGTTGCTAAAATGGCAAGACTGGCAAATTAGTCATCTACATTTTTCCTATTGTAACGAAGGTAATAGGCCAACAATCACCACATGAGAGGGGAACCCTTCCTCTCATGGGCTCTCTGCTCTCACCTACACCAAACCTCTTCTCAGCTGGCCGCAGGCCCTATTCTTCCCATAGGCAGGTCCCAAGTTGCAGGCTGGTGGTGGTTGCTAAGGAGTGTTCAGAAGTCCATTTTGACCACAAAGAATAGTGGAATAATTATTGCACAATAACTGAATTTCCAGGGTTGAAAAGAGCTGTGAATTGTACCATTTCCTGACTTCTAAAGGATAAGTAGTTGCATTGTGTCTGATTTCAAGGTACCAAAATGATATCAGTGGAAGTGGAGTTATGAAGAGATGTATAGATGGCTTTTGGGAACCAGTACTAGCTAGTGGCTCTAGCATAGCATGAGTTGCAGACCTAAGTCTCATTGTTCAATCGATTTTGCAAGCAATAGCAGGTACTTGGAACAAAATCACACCAATACTATTTCTCACCAATCAGATTCACAAATATTCAAAAGCTTGATAATATAATACATAGGTGAGGCTGTGGTATTGAGGGGAGTGCCAATGGCATTAACCCACATTGAGGGAACTTGAACCATATCCATGATGAATGTAAGTATTTAACCTTAAGTAATCAAATTTCTTTACACTGGACAGAAATGTATCGGCAAACAGGATATTCATGTACCTCAAAGTATCACAGATCACTTTTTGAACTATATAAATGGAAACAGTTACCTTTAAAATGGAATACACACACAAACACACATGTGCACAATCTGTGTGACTCCAAATTTGTTTTTTTTTTTTTTTAATATAATATTAGTGCCGTGGTCATGTAGAAGAATATTTTTTTGTCTTAGGAGAAATACACAGAAATAGGGGTGAGGAGTCATAATGTCTGTACTTGCTTTTTTGGAGAGAGACAGAGAGAGAGAGAGATCAATTTGTTGTTTCACTTATTTATGCCTTCATTGGTTGATTCTTGTATATGGCCTGACCATGGATCAAATCTGCAATCATGGTGCGTTGGGATGACATTCACCAACTGAGATACTCAGCCAAGGTGCAAGTTACTTTTAAGTGGCTCAGAAAAAAATAGCATATATATATTCTCATATATATATGAAAATAATAAAATAAATGAGAGAGATACAGCAAAAATAGTGTTGCCTTAATACTTAGTGAACAACAGTAAAGAGGTATATATTGAATTATTCTTTTAAAATGTTTTGTAACTTTGATGCTTTTCACTATAAATTTATTTCAAAATAAAGTTGAGAGATAAAAATATAATTGGATGTGAGATAAAATATAAGCACACACAGCAGTACGTGAGTGCCCACAGGGGATTGACTTGAAGAACCTCTACCCCTTCCCCCAGGACACCAAAATCCCTGGATTCTCAAGTCCCTTATAAAAATGCCATCAAACCATGTATACAGTCAGAGCTCCACAGGTTTGGATTTCCAACTGCACACTAAAAATACCGTTTTCGTCCTGGGGTTGAATCTGCAGCTGTGAAACCTATGGATATGAATGGCAGACTGTGCATAGTATGTTTTTGTTGCAGTATTGATGCAAAAAATGTTGCAAACAAACTCAGTTTCAATATTAGGAATGTTATTGAATGATTTATGATTTCTATATGATGGATACAGTAGATAAAGTAAAAATGCAGATTTTTATATTTAATGTAGTGATTTTTGGGTGCTGGAATTTCAACTAATCTAAATCTTTTTCTTTTCCCTTATCTCTTTTCTCTAAGTTTTTTCCTGAAATGTTTAAGTTTTGCTGCAAAATTTAAAAATTGAAGTCTGTAAAATACAGCAAATCTGAAAAAATGTTTAAACATAAATTGTAGGTTCTTTTAAAATTAATTTTAGAGGGAGAGGGGAAAGGTGGGGAGGGAGAGGGAAAGAGAGAGAGATTTGTTTTTTCCATTTCTTTAAGCATTCATTGGTTGATCCCTGACCAGGGATTGAACCCTCAACTTTGGTGGATCAGGACCATGCTCTAACCAATTGAGCTACGAGGCCAGGAAAGCATTCAGATGTGTCCAACCTGCGGCCCAGGATGGGAATGAGTGCAGCCCAACACAAAGTAATAAATTTACTTAAAATCTTTTTGTTGATCAGCAGTTTTTGTTAGCGTTTATGTATTTAATGTGTGGCCCAAGACAACTCTTCCTCTCCCAGTGTGGTCCAGAGACGCTGAAAGGTTGGACACCCCTGCCAGTTTCTTAATGTCTATGAGACCTATGAAAACATACTTCTTGACTGAGATTCTGGGTCTCCTGAAGAAATTGACTGTATCTTCTACAATGTGTCTACTTCCCAGTGTGTATTTTTTCTAGGAGTCTATTTGTTGGAGAAAATTTCCTCTCTGGAGCCAAAATATTTACATATTTGATATATAAGTGCTTTCTTAGTTTTAATTGTCTGCTCAGTACTTATTATGTGCACCTAAAACCGGGCTTTTAAAGAACTGGTTTTCAGAAACATGGTGGTATTTTACTGGTGAAAATAAGATCTAGGTGTTGGTGAAATAAAATTATTTTTAAATAAATGTGTAAGTGAATTTTTTGAGAAATCACAATATTTCTTACTCTTTCTTTTTACATCTATGTACAAATCACACTTTCTTCTTTACCATAATTTTGTACACTAAATCTCAAATCCCATCAATAGTTACATATAAGGCAATTCAAATAGCGCCACATGGGGAGAAATATGCTCATGAATATATGCTGCATAAAATTACATTGATGATCTAATAAGAAAGATTGCTTATTACAATTATTTACTGCCAAATACTATGAATGTCCTTTATTGCAGATTATTTTACACAAAATATTGAACTGTTATTTACTCCCCCATAAGGATCAAGTGTCTTTTTAAAAGTTTTCTTTCTCATGCTCTTTTTCTTTTGAATGTAATGATTATATGATACCAGACACCTCAAAAACCCCCGCTGTAAACCGTCTTTGATAGATCCAAATCTATACTTTGGGGATGAGAATATGCCCTGGCCTCTTGCTGTTTTTTTGAGATAAATTTAGGACATTGTGTACCATACTGCTATCTTGAGCACAACACTGTTTTCATACTTTCTAAATCCCTGGATTATTTTTAAAGCATCAGAACAGTTGAAACTCAAAATCTTTGAAATGGTCCTCTGAGGGGTAAGTCCCATATACCTTTAGTGCCTCGTACAATAATAATCTCCCCGATGTTCTTTGGGCTCACTAGAAATAGAATCATCATCATAATAAAGCCTCTTCAAACAGGAGGCAATGTGGGGAGCAAGGTCAGGCATGCAGAGCTCACGGGGCTCGCGCCAACAGCTCTTAAAACTATGTCACTGCCCCGAGCTGCAGACTTTGCAATTGTTGTTTTGCTTCCTCTGCTGGAGGCAATGAACTCCAGGCTGACTCCCAGTGGCACCGTTTGAGAGCACAGTGTGCGTGTCTGTGCTCCCTGGCCTGAACAGAAGGATCAGCAAAGCTCTACAGAAGCCAAAACACATTTCCCAGCAGATCAAAATCTCTCCATTGCATAAGGAGAGTGAAACACCAGAACAAGAATTTGCAAAGATATGGCTAATCTAAATTGTACTATTCAAGACACTTTTGATGGTCAATTTCTTCTAAGAGTCATTAGGACATAGGTCGAAGAACTTTGGGCTTGGATTAAAAAGAATAAGGGTCAAATTGATTCAGATCTCAGTGACCCAGTAAGACATATTTAACATATTGGTAAAAATAACTATAAGCACTAACTGACAGATTTGTTGTGAAAATTATAAAAGATAAAGAAGAGGTTGGCTAAAACAAACAATCAAATTAAAAAATGGGGTAAAAACATAACAGACATCCACCAAAGAAGATATACAGATGGCAAATAAGAATATGAAAAGATGCTCCACATCATTTGTCATTAGACAAATGCAAATCCAAACAGCCATGGAATACCAATACATACCACTTAGAATGAACAAATTCCAGACCATTGACAACACCAAATGCTGGCAAGGATGTGGAGCAGCAAGAACTTGCTTATATTGCTGGTAAGAAACCAAAATGGCACGGCCACTTTGGAAGGCAATTTGGCAGTTTCTTATAGAACTAAGCATATGCATACCATAACATCCCACAATCACATGCCTTGATATTTATCCAAAGGAGCTGGAAACTCACACCCACACAAAAACCTATACACAAATTTTTTTAGCATCTTTATTCATAACTGCTAAAACTTGAAAGCAACGAAAATGTCCTTCCGTAGGTGAATAGATAAATACACTGTGGTACATACAGACAATAGTAAATTATTCAACTCTAAAAAGAAATGAGCTATCAAGCCGTAAAAAGAAATGAAAGAAACTTAAATGCATATTACTAAGTGAAAGAGGCTGATATGTAAAGGATTCATACTATGATTCCAACTATATGACATCTGGGAAAGGCAAATCCATAGAGGCAATGAAAAGATCAGTATTTGCCAGGGGTTGAGGGAATGGGGGGAATGAATAGGTAGAGCACAGAGGATTTTTAGGGCAGTGAAAATACTTTGCATGCTATTAAAATGGTGGATATATTTCTGAAATAAGAATAAAAATCATTAAAATACTTTCCATTCAGTGACACTTAATGTCTGCTTTGTCCTATATTAGGCATTTCAAGTACATTTTCTCATTATCATCATGATCCTGAGGGGGATGGGTGCTGTTAAATACCTCCGGTGGAAGAAGAGATTGCTGTCTGGAGAAAATCACTTTCCCAAGTTCTCATCTCATTGACAGGCAGAACTGAAGCCAATCTCTGAGTCTACATTTCAAACTATTACCTAGTAGGTGAAAGATACTTTTGACACAGAATATCAGAGGTTTTTTTACTGTTCTGAAGAAGACCTTTAAAAAAAATTAATCCTCACCCAAGAATATATTTGTTAATTTTAGAGAGAGAGAGAGGAAGAGGTGGAGGGAGAGAAACATTGATTGGTTGCCCCCTGTACGTGCTCTGACCTGGATCAGACACGCAACCTTCTGGTGTACGGACAACACTCCAACCGACTGCACCACCTGGCCGGGGCTGACGGAAACCTTTAAATGCTTAATGAGTTAAAACTCAATTCAAAGGATAAGGTAGAGAAAAGTATTGATTTTAACCAAACTATAGATTTTGATAATAATAATAATAGCTTGAATTTTGAAAGTTAACTCTAGTAGGTACTGTGCTGAGTACTTTATATACACTTCTTCCTTTAGATTTCACAGTCCATTATTTCTTTGAGGCGAAATAAAGTTAATCGGGGAGACACAGAGACATGCTACCCAGAGTTCTTTTCAAGCAAGAACTTTCTGCTATCAAGGGGTAAAGACTGAGATTAGCAGCCTCCAGTTGTCAGCTGCTTTGAGTCTGCGCTGTTGCAGACAGTTGTCTAGCCCCAGGTCACACCCATCCAAGGGCAGTAGTCCTTGGGTGACTGAGCAAGATGTATGTAGTGATTCTTTGGTCCGTGCATAGGACACTCTGATGTACAGTTAACTCTATAGAGCCTTGGATATAGTTGACCAAGACTTTTCCAGGCCTGCATCTCTGTTTAATTTCTTCACCTGCCCTACCCTGCTCTCCTGCACCCCCATCCCCATCCTATCTTCTTTCCACAGGCCCCGATCCCTGCTAAACATCCTATACCCCCAACGCAGTCCAAGTTTGCTTCAGCAACCGACAATACTCAAGATATATTAAATCATAAAAGAAAATTTGTTTTGTAATTTTATTTCACCTGGTTATAAAAAATACAAATTTATGATTTAGGTTGGGTGACAAAGAGTTTGATAGGTGGGCCTTAAATAATAGTTGCTTCCTTCTGATGCACTATCAAATTGTTTCTTTATTTAAGGTGCATTCCTTAACTACTTCTCATTCATCAGAAACTCTACTAGACACTGAGGATTCAAAGACAAATAAAGGTTTCCATTAAAGGTACAAGAGCAAATACAGTAAAAAATGGGGAATGTAAACGCATGTGAAGAACTTAATGAGAACATTCTGCAGGAGTGGTGAGGGGATCCCCCACACCGTCCAGGTAAGTGCGGCTTTTCAAGGATTAGCAGGAGTTGTAAAATCTATCCGTCCATACACACAAACATACAAATTTTAAAGATTTTAGCTTAAATTCTGAATATATTTTTATATTTAATTGTTTTAAATACGTTCCAAACAATGGCTGCATCATTAGAATAAGTACATTATCTCTTAAAGTGACTATTTTTACTAGAAAGGACTTTTTTTGCATATATACATTTTTATATATTTGGCCTCCCACAGTACGTCCATTAAAGTATGTGTCATATACTCTAAAACAGCAATTTTCAATCGATGTGCCACAAGAAGTTTTAAAACATGCAGTACCTGATTATTTAGTCAGGACACTGACCTCTTTGCCTTAGATTGTCAAGTTCAAAAAATGACAAAAGCCAGCACAACAATAGCCATCCGGTATGAATGAATAAAAATTATACCTACTTTACTGTCAGATTGGCAAAAATACATTTTAGGGTATGACACAGAATTTTAGTAATTAGTTTATGGTGTGTCAAGAGATGAAAAGGGTTGGAAATTGCTGCTTTCGGCTGGTAACTGTGATACACGTACAATTGTGTTAAGATACTGTCCTCTAAATTGTCATACTATATACTCTATTCTGTCTTCCCAGAGACATAATGAAGTTCTTTGGGACATATCTTGCCTATGGATGGTTGTATGTAGAAGCAAGAAAACTGCATTAAAGGAGACAGAGCCTGGGCTGACCCTAAATAGCTCTCACCACACCCCCTTGTGTTAATTGAGGGTTGAAGAATGATATCATGATTCATTCTACCCATTAAAGTTCTGTTTCAAAAATAAGTTATTCAGATTCTATGAACAATTACAGCCCTTGGCCCCTGATCATTGCCCCATGCATCTTTGCTGTATTTTTTTTTCTTCTTCTCCTGCCCACTCCCTCAATAAATGTCTTTACTGGCGAAAGGAGCCTGCTTTTAGAATTACTCTTCATTCAAAGCTGAGGAAAAGAGATTGAAATCTCAACTTTGACACCCCATCTCTTCCTCCCAAAGCCCTTCTCACTTTAATTACAGCCTCTCTTCTTGGAAGACTGGACTGACAGTAGTTTTGTGACCCCCAATTTTTCAATTTCTTATCCAAAGCCAACCTCATCTCAAGTTCCAAAATTTATGGGCATAGGAGATGACATATGGAATTAAACTCTTGACAGATTGTTACCAGTGACCTGCCTTTTGCAGTAGCCGAGCCCGACTGTCAGGAGGGGGTGGGGAAACATGCCTGTTCCCGTGCCCCTGGGCATCTCGCTTTGTGTCTAGCAAGCTCTCTGTGACCCACACTGTCCCTCATCTCTTACCACCCCCACCCAAACTACCACCAATCATGGTGAAGGAGATTCATTCACCTTTCTGAATAGCCTCAAATGTTAGAAGGTAAGAAACCATGAAACTCTTTTAAAAAAAATGAATAGTGACCAACCTAAAATAAAATGAAACATTTTGGAATGCTGAACATGAGCAAATGCCCATCTGTCCCCCTCATTGCCTTCTGCAGCATGCTGTTGATCAGATCAGTGTAGGTATAGCTCAAAAACCAGCCCGTATCCTCCGTGCACTGCTCTAGCACCCTCTCCAAACCTGTCTCCTTGGGAAGACGAATTGTGTTGTTTTTCTTCATTTTGCTTCTGTAGGTTTTATTTTGGAAATGCCAGTAACCTCTCTCCTTTGCATAGTAAATAGTCCTTATTTGGTCCATTTTCTCATTATGAAAAATGAAGCATAGCTTCTCTAAACACATTACTCTTTCCTGGACTTCCTCCAAATCTCCTGATTGGCTTCCAGAGAACTTTTCTCTTGAAACAGCATCAGGAATAGTAAAATCATGTCAGCAAAGAACAGTTTAAACAAATGCATTATCTACCATATCGGAAATTGTTTTATAATTTGACTATTCTCTTAAGTGAAAAATGACATTTTAAGTATTAATGAATATTACCTTGGGGCATATATTCAAATTCATAGAATTCGGGAATCTACCTGTTGACTCAGCATCACAAGGACCAATCTGTAGTTCTGGGCGGAGAGGCACCTGAACTGGGCATCCAGTTTTCCACAAGCATTTTCCCTTGTAATGACAAATATGGGGTATTTTCAAAGCAAGTACCAGCCTCAATTTATTTCTTTTTGAGAGTAGATCTATACTATTAACTTATTCTAAGATTTGAAGAGTTTCTGTTTTGAAAGACACTTTTTTTTTGCAACTGTATCACTGCACATAACACAAATTTATATATTTCGTTATTGTTAGCCTAGAATAATTAGAACACCAGAACTAAATTTGAATGCAAGTTTATTTTTTTTATTTTTTTTAAAGATTTTATTTATTTATTTATTTATTTTAGAGAGAGGGGAAAGGAGGGAGAGAGAGAGGGAGAGAAACAGCAATGTATGGTTGCCTCTCACATGGCCCTCACTGGGGACCTGGCCCGCAACCCAGGCATGTGCCCTGACGGGGAATCAACCGGGACCCTCTGGTTCCCAGCCCGCGCTCAATCCACTGAGCTACACCAGCCAGGGCTGAATGCAAGTTTAAATCCATATGTATATTTATATATGTCTTGGGAGTTGGTTACGTTCATCTTTGCTAGGTATACAAATTTTAGGTCATACCACCTACCCTCAAATTTTTTTTTTTCTGTAATTTAACACTACAGAGACAAAGCTTTCCCTTTTTGGAAGGTAGGAAGGTTTTTGTTTTTGTTAAATTATTTCTTATTTTTCTGTTTTATTTATACTAAATGCTTTCAGAATCTTCCTTTTTAAAAAAACTCTGAAATTCAACAATTTCATCTTCACATATCTAGGTGTATGTTGTTTTAATAAACATTATATGGGCCTGCTTGACGGGTCCTTCTTCAGCTCACCTCATCTCTTCTATCTGCTGCGTTTTTGTTCTGTTTACTTCCTGGCTCCACCGCTGAGTGTCAATGATTTAGATGATGTCTCTGTGATCGCTTTCATCATGTGTTGCTGTTGTTCTGTGAACTCTCTGAAATGCTGTCTTAAATATTTCTAGTGTTTTTAAAATTATTACTGATTTGATTGTGTGTAGTCTAGATTCTGTTCTCATATTTTAAATTCAGTTGTAGCACGATTCTTCAATTTCCTTCTTAAATTTTATAATTTCATGTAACATGCTATATTATCCTCTTATCGTCATTAATGGTCTTTTTAAAATTAATTTTAATTGTGGTAAAAATACATAATACAAACTTTATTATCTTAACCATTCCTAAGTGTACATTTTAATAATGTTAAGTATATTCACATTTCCTGCAACCAATCACCACAACTTTTTCAGCTCGCAAAACTGAAACTGAACACCCGTTAAACAATTCCCCCTCTTCCACAAATCCAGTCCCTAGCAACTACCCCTCTACTTTCCGTTTCTATAATTTGACTACTCTGCATGAAATCATACACTATTTGGCTTTTTGTGGTCGGCCTATTTCACTGACCATAATGTCTTCAAGGTTCATCCATGTTGTAGCATGTATCAGAAATTTCTTCCTTTAAAAAGATGAATAAATATTCCATTGTGTGTCTATACCACATCTGTTTATCTATTTATTCAGGGTGGATATTTAGGTTGCTTCCACCTCTTGGCTATTGTGAATAGTACTTCTATGAACATATAAGTATGCTATTTTCATTAATATTCTTGAGAATTAAAATTGTTCTCCCAAAAACTTTTGCTTAGTTACATGTTATAAAATACGGTCTCACATGCTCTGAAAATTATATATTTCAGTGTATCAGCATTTTTTATTGATATGCTTTTTTCTCCCTGTTTACTTATCTTTGAATAAGGCCAGGTCTACTCAATCTTCTCAGTGACTGGATTCTCAGCAGGTCCCTTCCCTATGATATGAAAAATATTTGTCACTTTCTTCTAGAAAGTGATTGGCAGGTCTGCAGACACAGGTCTGTAATGCCAGTTCAGTGCCTCAGTACCCCAAGGTAGTTAGTTGGTAGGGAAGCACAGAACTTTGTCTTATAAACTCTGACCCTTGGTCTAGATAGACCATTGAGGGAGGAATTTGTTTTCACTATTGTTTTTCCCACTTTGTACCTCTTTAGGAACATAATATAGTTATGTGTAGCCTTTTTCCTAAAATTTCTTCACCCACATGTGAGCTATTGACCTAAAGCAACTGTATAGATAGATATTCTACAGTTTTAGAAAACGCTCCTTGTATTGAAGTTAAATAAAAATGACATCTTATTCACATTGTAATTAATCATGCACTTGCCTACCTGAAAAACACAGTATAGGTCAGTCAAAATTCCATTTTTAAAAAAGAATACCTAAATATGGAAGCTACTTTTAGCTGCTTAGGATAAAAATGAAGTTCCTTAGCATAAATAATTTTATGATAGGTAACATAGAACTTCCAAGTTAATTAAGATCTTGTCATAAATAGTCAAAAATCTTGGAAACTGGTAAGAACTGCTTTACAGCTTTAAAGTACAAATAATTTGTAATTCCTATTTTTCATCAAATTAAATTAAAATGGTTTAGAGATCCCACTTACCAGATGGTGTCACTATAGAATGCCGGCCCTCTACCGTCTGACCTGCTGGTTGATACATTTTGGAGCCATGGTCCCAGGACACACTGGCATTGCCCATGACAGAAAACTGTTCTATAGACTCTGCTCCCTGAGTCTTTGCTCACTCAGCTGTGCCTGCTGGATTCCCCAGGAACTAACCTTTAGTGCCCACCCCGGTTAAACACACAGCCATTTCCTCACTGAAACTCGGTCAGATTAGCTTGAGGGTTTGCCCTTAAATAACCTACATGATTCTCTACCTTTCCAGGCTCTGAAAACACAACCAGGACACAGCTGACTGCTTTCCTTTTTAGCCTCAGTAAATTAAGAGGGTGATTCCATTTAGTCCAAGCAACGGGGAGTCTTAGAAGATTGTTTTCCAATTTAACAATTCCTTTTCTAACCCTTAATCACAAAATTTAATGTTGGCCCTTGCTGAAGAAGGTTGGATTGTCTCCATAAAGGAAAGAAAAGTGACTTTTTTCTTTTGTTTTATTTTTGCGGGTAGGAGTGGTGGTGGAAAGACTGAGAGGGAATTTCCATGGCTTACCAGTGATTTTAGCCAAAGAGACTTTTTGTCACTTTTTCAGCTACACCAGAGGAAAAACATCTAATGCATACATATTTACTTATGATGATTATCTTTGTACATGAATAAAGTACTATATATGTTATTTGAGTGACATAGCAAAAATCTCCTTCTAAGTCAGTCTTACTAATTGACTACAGAATGTTTGTGATTCTTTTACATTATTTAAGGCAGAGTATATCTCTTTTTTTGTTACATAATTTTATTGAATTCTTTGATAAGAATGAGGGTGGAATTTCAATGGAATTACATCCAGGGTTTTTATTCATTTATTTATTTTTATTTTTATCTATTTACTTTTCCTATATTACTCCTTTTTATTGTTATTCAAGTACAGTTGTCTCCATGTTCCTGCCATCACTTTCCCCACACACCCACCCCCATCACCCACCCGCATTATATCTTTAAAGAAACTTCCCATAGAATAAAGGCAGCCCTGTACAGATAGTAGTGGTACCAGTGCTAGTAGAATAACACTTTGATTTTTTTGTTGTTGGAACAATAGAAATAAGCTGTCACCAGTGGAGTCTACCCTAGGCAACACACTGAAGGTGATGGTGGGGTACCTTCTATGCCTCCAAAACAAGACCAAGATATATTACTTTGACCCAGAACATACTATGTGAACATAAGTGGAATTAAACACTTTTCCTGCATAATCTCACTTAAGCATCTTAATAATATTGTAGGGCAGATAACAGTATGCCAATTCTTGTGTTAGAAAAGGGTCTTAAAGACACTAAGTAATTTGTCTTGGTTCACACAACTTGTAATTGGTGTAGATAGTGTTCAAACATTGGTCAAGCTGATCACCAAGTTCATGTCCTTCATGCTGTACATTTTAGCATGGAAATTATTATTACTTTACATTTTATAAACTGCTCTCTTACAAATTATTACATTTTCATAACAATTGTAGGAGGTGTCTAGGACCAATATTAGCCACATTACTCAGATGAAGAAAAACGTTCTGAGAACTCTGTGGCTTGACTGATGAGATCTCTTAGCTAGTAAAGAGGGGAAGACCAAGTCTAGCTGCTACCAAAATCTCTGTATCAGCTGATGTGACATACCTACTGCCACACGGGGCTTCTAGAAAGAGAGGCGGCAATGCCAGAGAATTGGGTACCTAGACTAGGGCACCCAGGAAAGGTAAAAGGGAATTGCATGAAACGAAAGAGATAGGAAGTCATTTTGCTTACAATTTATCTAGTCCAATGTCTCAAGCAACTTGTCTTTAAAACTAGATGCATGACACAACTAGACCCTCAAAGCAACTAAAATAAATATTTGGGGACATGAAACAACCATAGTAATTCTGTCAAACAAAAAAGGACAAAATAAAACTCGAAACTGTCTCTTTAGACCTGTAAAACATAAAAGAATCATAACTATAAAATACATCCCAGGTTATTTACTACTTAAGTCACAGTTCTGTGCCGCCATTTTCATCCATCACTGTTTCAGGACAGAGACACGGGGAGAGGATGTTACTCCTGACACAGTTTTGTACATTAACTACCGGGTTCTAAGGAATTGTTTTAATTGTTTTCATTTTATATAGCTACTTTGTGTGTGTGTGCGTGCATGCGTGCGTGCGTGCATGTGTGTGTGTGTGTGTGAACTCTGCTATGCCTTGAAATCAATGACAAGCTATTTGACTACAAGTGCTCAGGATCTGTTTCCCAGGTTAGAGGGCAGGACAATTGCTTGCTTTTCTTTAAGTCATATAATGTGTTTCATTAACTTGGAGAACAGTAGCCACTGTGATACTCCAACTCTGAGTATCGAGCAAATAAAGGGAGGCAATGAGGCATATGTGTTTCTCTACAGCTGAGAACTAGCTAGTCAAATAGAATGTCATGGTTATGAGACCTAGAAAAATCTGGGTTACCTTTTACTGGGATTTAGTAACATTTGACAAGCTTTGCCACCTTTCCAGCCAACCACCACCATCTTATACACAAAGAGAAAGAAAAATCACCAAGGGTGTCTTGAGAAGTATGCATGTATTTAAAAGGCAATCAGAAAGGAAAACATGAAATGGAGCCAGTCCTCGATCCTTCAGGATTTATTATGTCACTCGGTGAATTCAGTCTGTAATATTTATGAAGAGTCTGAGTTTTTCTTCTGATTCACACTCTTCCTCATTAAAAAGTCAGAAAGACCTTTCTATGGTCGGCATTATAATGTCCCAATTTGCAATCATTAAGACTTTTGGCTTCCTACTCCGCTATTCATCCAGTCAGAGCCCCATAAAGCCCCTCCTGACCTCCAGGTTGCCAAGTCCAATTAACACCCTTCTGTTCTCTGGGGCACTCTTAGCACCAAACTGCTATCCTGGTCTTCCTCTGTTCCTTCTAATGGTTCATTCTCAGCTGCCTTTGCCAGCTCTTCTCTACCCAAATAATTAATACTAGAATTACTTGGGATGTATTCATGGCCTCAAATTCTCATGTACAATCCTGAATCTTTTCTCTAAACTTGTAAAATCATAATTTGCACGATTCACAGCCCATTCAAACCCAATTATTGGTCTCCTAGGAGCCTCCTCCTATTGTTTTCCTCCCAGTTCGATCATCTCAGTAAGTGGCGATTTCATCTATATCTTACTGAATTCTGAAACCCCACATCTATTCCATCACATATGTCTTTAATTCTACAGGCAAGATATTTTTAAAATCTAACCAGTTGTCTTCACCTCCATTGCACCTCCTCTGTTACACTTCCAGTCTAGACAATAGGAAAAGAGGAAAAGCCTCTTATTTGGACATTCTGCTTAAATTCCCTCTCCATTTAGCAGCCGCAGATGCTTTCATAAAGCACAATTCATACCGCCTCCACTTTCCTACTACACTAAAACTTTGCTGTGCAATCATCTCCTCTGCCCCTTCTTCTCCTGGGAAACTCCAAATCACCTTTCATTTACGAGGTCAAATCTTACTTCTTCAGAAAGACCTTTGCTGACCTCACAATATAAACTAAATCTTTCTCATTATTACATTTCATAAAGCCTCTGTGACACTTAAATATAATATAAAGCGATGTTGAATTATACTTACCTTGAAAATTCAGCTGAAGACTAAAATGGAAAATAATAGAGCTGTAACCTCACATTCTCAGGAGAGTTACAGGACTTAATAAAATGCATTCATACTAATTCTTCAACCGTCAACCCTCACCATCAAAGTCTAGGGGAAGAAAAGAAGAGGAATAAATATTTTAAGACTCATCAAGTAGCCCTGGCTGGTGTAGCTCAGTGGATTGAGTGTGGGCTGGGAACCAAAGAGTCACCGGTTCAATTCCCAGTCAGGGCACATGCCTGGGTTATGGGCCAGGTCCCCAGTGAGGGTCGTGTGAGAGGCAACCATACATTGCTGTTTCTATCCCTCTCTTTCTCCCTTCCTTCCCCTCTCTCTAAAAAAATAAAATCTTTAAAAAAGACTCATCAAGTAGAGATTCCATTCCTTCTTTGGAAGGGAATAGAGTTTCTTTCACACTCCAAGTCAAATGAAGGGTAAAAAGATGATTTGATCAGTTCTAAGATTAATGAGAATTTGGTAATTTGAAGGCACTAAGAATTGCAATTCAAGTGGATCATGAATGAAATATATTTATAGACATTGCTTTTTTTAGGATAAGACATATTTCTAATGATGGTCAAATGAAACAAACAAAAAGGAGCTGAAATAAGATTTTTTAGGATGGTGATTAAAAGTAAAAGTCTCTGTTTCCATTTGAATGCTGAGTCCTGTGAAATAACACATGGGACCTTTGAAAGCCAATAGAGCTAAATCTGACACTTAAAAATGTTTTATTCTATTACAGTTATCCCAATTTGTCCCACTTTGCCCTCCTCCACTTAGCCCACCCCCTGCTCCCACAGTCATTCCCTACCCTGTTGTCCATGTCCATGGTCATTCACACATGTTCCTTGACTAGTCCCTTCTCCTTCTTTCCACCATTATCCCCCTTCTCTTCCCCTGGTCGCTGTACATCTGTTTATTGTTTCCATGACTCTAGTTCCATTTTGTGTATTAGTTTATTTTGTTCATTATGTTCCTCTTTTAGGTGAGATCATATGGTATTTGTCTTTTACCGACTGTCTTATTTCGCTTCACATAATATTGTCCAGTCCCACCCATGTTGTCACAAAAGGTAGGAGTTCCTTCTTTCCTTCTGCTGTGTAGTATTCCATTGTGTAAATACACATTTTTTTTGATCCACTCGTTTACTGATGGGCACTTAGACTGTTTCCAGCACTTGGCTATTGTAAATAGTGCTGCTGCAAACATAAGGGTACATAAATTATTTTGAATTGATGTTTTGAGATTCTTCGGGTATATTCCCAGCAGTGGAATCACTGGGTCAAAAGGCAGGTCCATTTTAATTTTTTTGAGGAAATTTCATATTGTTTTCCACAGTGCCTGCGCAAGTCTGCATTCCCACCAACAGTGCACCAGGTTTCCTTTTTCTCCACATCCTTACCAGCACTTGTTGTTTGCAGATTTATTAATGATGGCCACTGACTAGTGTGAGGTGGTATCTCATTGTGGTTTAAATTTGCATCTCTCTGATAGCTAGTGATGTTGAGCATCCTTTCATATTTCTATAGGCCCTCAGTATGTCCTCCTTAGAGAAGTGTCTATTCAGGTCCTTTGCCCATTTTTTAACTGGAGTGTTTGACTTCCTGGTGTTGAGTTGTATGAGCTCTTTATATATTTTAGAGATCATGCCCTTGTCTGAGGTATCGTTGTCAAATATGTTCTCCCATATGGTTTGTTCCCTTTTCATTTTGATGAGGTAACCAAGGAGGTAAAAGATCTATACATGGAAAACTACAGAACACTGAAGAAAGAAATTAAGGAAAACACAAATAAATGGAAGCATGCACCATGTTCATGGATTGGAAGAATTGGCATCATTAAAATGTGATTAGGTTGTGCAACAACCTAAAGCAATCTATAGATTCAACACAATTCCTATTAAAATACAAACAGCATATTTCACAAATCTAGAACAGATATTTCAAAAATTTCTGTGAAATCAAAAAAGACCCTGAATAGTCTCAGCAACCTTGAAAAAGAAGAACAAAGTTGGAAGGATCACGATGCCTGATATCAAACTATACTACAAGGCCACTGTGATCAGAACAGTCTGGTACTGACATAAGAACAGACACATGGACCAATGGAACAGAAGAGAGAGCCCAGAAATAAACTCATGTCTCCATAGTCAATTAATGTTTGACATAAGGGGCAGGAGCATACAATGGAGTAAAAATAGCCTCCTCAATAAATGGTGTTGGGAAAACTGGACCAGTACAGGCAAAAAAATGAAACTTGATCACCCACTTACACCATATACCAGAATAAACCCAAAATGGATAAAAGGCTTAAATAAGTTGTGACACCATAAAAGTCCTAGAGGAAAACATAGGCAGTAAAATCTCACATATCCCACATAGCAATATTTTTGCCAATATATCTTCCAGGGCAAGTGAAATAAAGGGAAGAATAATCAAATGGGACTACATCAAATTAAAAAGCTTCTGCACAGCTAAATAAACCTGACACTTTTGACATGGAGTGGGAAGGACACTTAAGAGGTCCCATATTGGTTATACTTTCCTGGAAGAGGCAAACAAAGCCTTTTCTGGAGAAAAGCATATCCTGAACAGAGGCCTCCAGTGGCTCAATTATAGCAGCCTCATCATTGAAGCCATTAGCCCTTTCCTTCAAATACTCTCTTCCATAGTGCAGGCCCCAACAGATCCAGAAGCAGCAGGCTAAATTGAGAAAGATATATGGGTGAGTAAAAAGGGAGAAATATTATATTGCACATGGGATTGAATGTCAGATTTTGAGATGAATTTGAGAACTTTGACTAGAGTAGAATTTCTAATGTCTTTAATGAGAGTGTTCTAGCATAAGAAGACCTGAAATGTATGGATCTGCCTGAGATGCTGTCAATGACTAAGGAAGAATCATTGAATAGAATGTGTGCAATGTCAGTAATGGGAGAAGAATAAAGCTTTATCTTACTTGTGTCCAACTAAGGTCTGCACATTCAATAAATGATGACATACAGTCATAAGTATTTTTCTTTCTTTTTAAAATTTTACTTTTTTATCAAATTTACCAGGGTGACATTGGTTCACAAAACAATACAGGTTTCAAGTGTACAACCTAACAAAACGTCATCTGTGTGGTGTGCCGTTCACCCATTGTGGTGAGCAAAATTTCTTTCTGTCCCCATTCTTCTTTTGCCTTCCTCCTCTTACCCTTCACCCCATTGCCCTCTGCCTAACACCACACTGTTGTCTATGTCTCTGTGTTATACGTAATTTTTGTTTGTTTAACTAAGTAGTTTTGTTTAATATCCAACTTCCGTGTTATATTATAAGTCCCATAAGGGCAGTAGTCGCGTTTGGCACCTTCACCAACTAATGGTGAGTTGGTGAACACTTTTTGAATAATGCTTCCAACTCAGATTCCAACATCTAGGTAAAGATGTCTCAGGAAAACCATCAGAAAAAATGTGGCCTGAAGTCGTCTGTGTGAATGTGGTGGCCTTTCACTTATCTACTCCAATCAGTTAAAGGATAGGCATAACAGAACAGTGATGTAATTTAAAAACAAAGTTATTGAGGCCTTGATTTGTTTCCCTCTCATCTGTTAATCATAAAGCTACAATCTTAGCTCACTCACAGACTTTGAGTCACATGATCAAGGTGCAAGTTTTTGTTATATTTTGCTGCATATCAAAGCAGCTCCAAAGGTTGTGTCTTACGACATCAAGTATTTATTAATGCTCATGCTTCTGCAAATTGGAAAAGGCTCAGCTGGCTAGTTCTTCTGCAGCTTTTGTTTGGGGTGTCATGTGGTTGCAGTCAGATGGCAGCTGGAGCTGATGTCTGTGTCATTTCCCCATAGAAAAAGAGTGGGTTTCTTGGGGAGAAGCACCAGTGTTCAAAGGCTTCTGAAGACTCTGCTTGTCACACTTGCTAACATTTTATTTTATATGCCATATGAACAAACCCAGAGGTAATGCATTAGGAACTATAGAAGGATGTAAATATCAGAATGCATGTTCATTGGGACATCCAATAAAAGATTACACCACAGTCACACAGAGTCATGGGCAGAGCTCAAATTGAACTCAGGTTTGTCGGACTCTGAGTTTATCACATCAGCATAGTACAAAGGGTTCTCAGTCATTATATGGTGTGTTTCATATTATAACCTGAAATTTTAGTAATAATAAGGACTAAGAGAAGAAGGAGGAGAAAATTTCCCCCAACTACCACTGTTTCTTTGTTTCCTAAAGTTCTGCTATGAATGAGTGGCTTAAATATATTCCTCATATCTGATCTAGCCAGAGCGGACTCCAGGCCTCATCTTTCCTTAGAACTCTAGTGATTATGCTCCCCTTTCCTGTGTTTTTCATGCCTCTGTTCCTATTACCCTAACTCTGATGCTAGAACAAATGAGCAGTGGTTTTTCCCTTGGTTCAGGCCCCTGTTCGTTCACATCCCCTGCACATCAGAATCCTGTACAAGCCCATGTTAGCGCACACACCCTAGTGTTTGGTATTCAAAGAACCACTGTAGTAGATTTCTACATTTTTTTCTACATGGTTGTAATATTTCCATGCTACAGAGACCTTAGAAATGTTAAACTGAATGCTTATAAGACTACTGCGTAAGATTAGTTCTAAGATTATACTTAAAGCAGTTTTACTGAATTGACTTAAATGTACTGTGTTTAAAATTTTCATAAGGAATAGCAAATGTTCGCAAAATGGAGCCAGAGAATTTAAAACTACTCATGAAAGCACTATCTACATAGGGAATAATGAATAAAGGAAATAGCGTGGGAGGCATTTCAGCAAAAGCCAGACAATGACGTGATATATTCTGGCAAACCCTAAGTTTAGAAAACGAGAAAATGAGGCAGAATTCTGGCAAGATTAGGTAGTATTTGATAATTTTTTAAGTGTGAAAGACATTAATGGAAGCAAAGTATGGGCCAGTTTCTAAACTTGAGATAAAACTTTGAGCGTTATGAACATGTCACATTAGAAATATTATCAACTTTGCTCTAATTTTCATGCACTTATCCTTAGTAGACCCTTGGAAAAAATATAAAGTTTTATCTATTAATTTTCCTTTCCCTAAGATTGACATTCCCACAGTGCCACTAATTATAACAATTACATAAATTCACATTTGAACCTATGACTCTTCCATATCAAAGATCATGCAATATCCTTCCTAAAATAATAATTACATAACATTGAAGTCTAGTACAATACATTTAGATTGTATGATAAGTAGTTGTTTCTAATAAAGTTATTAATATTATAGCTTCTTCCTCACTACGTAACACTGAGTTAATAAAACAGTTTACCTAGTCTCCAGTGTTACAGATAAATTTACATTTGTAAACAAAGTATCTGCCAGGCAAGGATATGTATTAGTTTCTGTATAGATGCAGCTCTGAGCATGCTCCTGACACATTAGGGAGTTAGCAAAGTTAAATGATCTATTTTGTTGTTGTTGTTGAAGATTTTGTTTAATATCCCTGGAAATAATCATAGCAATGCCAGGAAACAGACAAAAGATCTACACACTCCATACCTATCCACATGTTCTATATGACACAGAAAATTCCAATATTTAATCAGGAAATGAACCACGTGGCTTTTGCCAATTATACACAACTTGGTTGTGGAAATGCCAGGAAGAAAACAAGGTTTTGTTTAAGCCTGAGGCCATTTTATGACTATCAGATAGCTCTTTCAACTTCAGAGTATCGATTAGAAATGGTACTGCCTAATTGTATTTGTATTCGTTGGTTTAGTCACCTTTCTTCTGCTAGGAACAGCTGGCACACACATAAACTACCAGCTTAAACGCCAAAAAGAAATAATTCACTGAGAAACTGGTTACAGGCAGAAGACTACGATTGAATCTAGTTAAGAGACTGAACCACGTCAGTCACTTGGAAAGAACTTACATATGTTAGGGACACACAAAAGCGTCCTACACAAAGTCCAGTTACACCTTTCAATCAGAGTTTACTCACACACATTAAAATACCCTTCGTCTGGAACATGCGACTTTAGAAAACTCAGGATTTTTCTGGACTCAATTAACTGTCAATTTATAGAGATATTCAAAGATTTCTGCATTTTTATCTTTGCCTCTGGCTTCTAAAATGACATTCTGACCTAAAGAGAAAATTTTTCCCTGCACTTCAGATTTTTCTCCTAAGATAACTAGTGGTAAGTGGATTGGTTTTATAAAAATACATCTATTAAGCGTTTCCTCCTACTTTAAACATGGCTATTTTTAAAAGTATTTCCTTTTTAATGTTCATGATTTTGATCTTCTTCTTTTTCTTAAATAAATCCCTTTTACATTTCATATAATAAGGGCTTGGTGATGATGAATTCTTTTATCTTTACCTTGTCTGGGAAGCACTTTATCTGCCCTTCCATTCTAAATGAGAGCTTCGCTGCCCAGAGTAACCTAGGTTTTAGGACCTTGCTCTTCATCACTCTGAATACTCCTCGCCAGTCCCTTCTTGCTGCAAAGTTTCTTTTGGGAAATCAGCTGATAGTCTTACAGGAAGTCCTTTGTAGGTAGCTCTCTTCCCTTGCTGCTTTTAAGATTCTCTCATCTTTAGTATATGTGCTGCCGAAGCGAGCACTAAGATTCTCTCATCTTTAACCTTTGGCATTTTAACAATGATGTATCTTGGTGCGGTCTATTAAAAAGGCAACAAACTCACAACTATCAACAACTGAATCTAAAACAAACAAACAAACGAAACCAACTAAGCAAACAACCAGAATAGGAACAGGATCATAGTTATGGAGATCATCTGGAGGGTAATCAGCTGGAAGAGGGAAGGGGGACAATGGAGGAAAAGGTACAGGAATTAAGAAGCATAATTGGTAGGGACAAAACAGGGTAAGGTTAAGAATAGTATAGGAAATTGAGAATCCAAAGAGCTTAAACACATGGCCCATGGACATGAACTAGGGGGTGGATGGCTGAAGGGAAAGGAGGTACTGGGCGGGGGCGGGGGCAAAGGGGAAAATTGGGACAGCTGTAATAGCATAATCCAATAAAATACACTTAAAAATATTTCCTGAATGACTCCTTTAAAAAAAAAAAACCTAACATCTTAAACACATCACACCAAATTTGATTTTAAGATGGTTTTAAAGATATCTTACACTTTTTTTTACAAACTTCTTAATCTTTTTGATTATTCACTTAGGTAAAGTTTGGGGCATATTTTTAGTATTACTTTCTAATTTTATTCCCTTCTGCTACTGCCACTAAAGACATGTTAGTATCCTACCATTTTATGAGATTTCATTTAAAGTACATTGACATGACATTAGGATGTTCTGGCTTCTGAATTAAACATCGGTGGTAAGTAAATTGTTGTTCTACAGACACATGTGCATAAGCTCAGTACAGAACATTCTCCTTTTGCCTCATCCTCTGGGCACATTTCCATTCCCTTCTCCCACTCCATCTCCTGAGATAAAATCTTTAGTTTTCCTTCTACTCCAACACGTGCTTCCTCAGCTTTCTGTGTTCCTCCTTCTTCCATGTCATCAAACCTGAGGTCTGCATCTCCTGGTCGACTACAGCCTCCACAGGAGCAGGGCAAGTTCCATATTCTCAATTGCCTGGGGGAGCAGCTTTAAAAAATGTCTTTACTATCTGTGAACAACAGTGAGGAGGGTGAGATAAAATAAAATTTTTTGTTAAGACTCTCTTCTTTATGCACTTCTTGCATTGCATGTCTCTTCAGACAAACCAGAATGCAAATTAAAAAGGCAGATGTGACATCATCCTGTTGTTCTCCCTTCATCTAAAGATCAAGTTCTCCAGCAGGAAGATGGTTGATTAATGAATTTGGCCACCTGACAGGTTAAGATTAATTACAAAAAATGCAAACGTGTTTGTTACTAAGAAAACAGGCTTCCTCATGCAACAATTATTTCATATTAAATGAGAAAAAAACCTTATTGTTTAGACTTTTTAAAATAGTGAACAAACAAAGGGATAATGATTTAGTATACTAAATCAAGGGGAAAAGTCCTTGAAAATATTTTCCTAACAGTCTGTTTTCCATAAAATAGTCTTTTTCTAATTGATATGCTGTTGTTTTTTAATGCTATGACTATTATTTATTTTTAATAAGAGGTAATCATTTCCCATCTCAATAGAAATATGATTACAAGGCTTTGAGAAAACCTCTTTATACTTCATCATTATTGCCATTTTAAAAATCTGTCTTCTTAAAAGATAGTGGTTTAAATAACTTTAAACTCCCATTTATTTGGGAGTGATAAATCTAACAAGATGAGTCAGTCTCTGAACATAAAAACAAGATTATCTTCATATTCATTTTCAAGTGATTTTTCAAATAAATGAACTCTGATCAGATTATTATATTTCACTCTTAGGAGACTATTGTTCATTTTACTCAGATTAATATTGAGTTGTTGAATTCAGATGCAGAAAATAACTATGTTTCTGATTCGCCATCTGAATATTCTGGAGACTGCATTCAAGTAAATATTAGAAAGAATATCAGCTTTCCAATCTCTTTCCATTTCAGTCCACTCTGGGAGGAGAGCCGCCAGACACAGGGAGCCAGTGGACTTAGGACCTTAGTCATTTTCTTTCAGAGCTCCTCAACAACCTGCAGGTTATTTCTTTGCCCAGTGGGATGGACATCAGGTTTCCATCATTTCATTCTGTTACTTACAAAATAAAATAAATACATCTATGTCAAAATAACTGACCAGTGTTTTTCAAAAGTGTCAAGGTCATAAAAGACATGGAAAGTCTAAGCAACTGCACAGATTGGAGCAGATTAACGCAGGATGGAATCCTGAACAGAAAAAAAGACTCACTGATTCTCACTAGAAAACCTTGTAAAATTAGAGTAGATAATAGAGATAATAACGCCTGATTTTGTTCATTGGATAATTTCTTATAAGTTCTTCCTATTTGGAAAAGCTGGGTTAAGGAATACAAGAAGTCTTTACAACTTTGTCACTTTTTAAGTTTAAAATTCATTTAAAATTGAGAGGTTAAAAATATTTTTTAAAAGCAAGGGGAATAATCTCTTTTCCCTTTTCATTTCCCATGAAAATGGGCATTTCTCCATCTAATAATGACATATCACAAAAAAGAACCCATCAACTTAGAGCAAGTCTATATTATTTTCTAAAGTGCCAAAACTCACAATATAAACATTTTATTTTACTCTACATACACGTACTTTATTTACAAGAATGTGTTATTTAGAGGAGATCTGTTTTCAAGAACACAACATAAAGTGACTAATGACTCTATCCTTTGTTTTTATTTCAGATATTATTTCAGATATTATTAAAAATCTAGTTCCAAACACGTTGACACACATGGAATTATCATTCTTAAAGTTAGTTTATTCAAAAGAGAATATATTTGAAACTGTGAAAAGAACAGTAACAGTGATTCCCATGGCTCTGATTGCCTCTTTAAGAATTTCTCAGCAAGGCAGAGGACAGTGGGCAGTAGCTGCCCCTTGGCTGAGCAGCGCTTGCTCAAGGAAAAATCCTGGGGGGTATCTCCTGCTAACGGTACCTCTCACTAATGTACAGGTGAGGAAATTACTAATTAATCCCCCAGACTCAAGAATCAGCACAAATGTGAAGCCTGTATTTGAGAACCACTGAAACCTCATAGAATGTAAGAACCTCCGTTTGGAAGTTGGAGACTTACTGTGGCGGGAAGGGCAGTGAGTACTTTAGACTTGCAGGCTATTGCGTTTCTGTCACAGTCACTCATTTTTGCCATTGTATACTGAAAGCAGCCAGAGACAAAAAGAACACAAACAGGCATGGTGGCGTTCCAATAAAACTTTATGTACAAAAGCATTTGGTATACTGGATTTGGCCCTCTGGCTACAGTTAGCTAAACTATTTCATATTCTCTTTCATAAAAAATGAATGACTCATCACTACTGCTTCTAAACTATAACCAACAAAATTCTTGGGGATGCTTAGGAGTCCCCTAGAGAATTCTTTGGCCTAAAGAATCCTCTGACATATACTTAGATAACAGGTTATGGGAATATTATTTGAGTACTTGTTCATACATTCCACATTATAATGTACCTCCCTTACATAATAAATAAGTTAAAAAATAGTTTTGTGTAAAAGCACTGATTTTGAAACAAGTCAACTTGGACTACAGTTCTGGCTCTCACTTAAAATCTGGACAAGTCTGTAAAATCTTGGCTTTTAATTTCCTCATTTATAAAACAAAAACAAAATATATGCCTTAAAGGGTAAGAATGATGACAATATATAAGTAGCTTGTATATGACCGGAGGGAGGCCCTGCATTTTCTGGAATCAACATTAGTTAACTTTCAAAGAAGATTATTTTAGCACTTCAAAACTGATAGAATAATTGCAATTTCTATTTGAATCTCTCAGAGAAAATTTAAGGCAATAAAGTTCATAACACCTAACAACTCCTGTTAATAGTTCCTTTTCTCTCTTCTACAAATTATTTACATTCCCCAATGGTTGAAGAGGCTCCCTCAAGTCCTGGCAGGGCACCTCGGCTGGTTAGAGCATTGTACTGATATGTCAAGGTTGTGGGTTCGACCCCCAGTAAGGCACATACAAGAAACAACCAATGAATGTATAAATAGCTGGAACAACAAATCAGCGTTGCTCTCTCTCTCTCTCTTCCCTTGCTTCCTCTCTCTCTCAATCTCCCTCATTCCTCTCTCTTTCAAATCAATCAATAAATTTTAAAAACAGCCTTCCTCAAAATAAATCCCCAAGTCTCTCCCAGACTATCCTTTCTTTTCTTCCTTACTCCACCAACTCTTTTTTATTATTAAATGTATTGGGGTGACATTCATTAATAAGATCATATAGGTTTCAAGGGTACATTTCATGATACATGATCTGTATATTAAATTGTGTGCCCGTCACCCAATCAAATCATCGTCTGACACCATATACTTGGCCCCTTCACTCTTCTCTACCCACCCGCACCCTTCCCTCTGGTAACCATCACAGTGTTGTCTGTGTTTATGAGCTTCAGTTTTATATCCCACATATGAGTGAAATCATATGGTTCTTAGCTTTTTCTGACTGATATCACTTACCATAAGATTCACATGGTCCATACATGTTGTCACAAATGGAAGTATTTCACCTTACCTTATGGCTGAGTAGTATTGCATAAGATATATGTACCAGAACTTCTTAATTCAATCCTCTATCAAAGGACACTTTGTCTCCATGTCTTGACCACCATAAATAATGCTGCAATGAATATAATGGTGCATACGTATCTCTTTGTAAATGAATGTTTTCAAATTTTTCAGGTAGATACCCAGAAGAAGGGTTGCTGGGTCATATGGTAACTCTATTCTTAAATTTTTGAGGAACCATCACACTGTTTTCCATAGTTTCTATTCCAGTTCACATTCCCACCAGCAGTGGATGAGGGTTTCGTTTTGTCCACAGGCTCTCCAATACTTGTAATTACCTGTCTTGTTGATAATAGCCATTCTAATAGGTATGAGGTGGTATCTTTGTAGTTTTGATTTGCATTTCCATAATAGCTGGTGAAGTTGAACATCTGTTGACCATTTCTGTCTTCTTAGTAGAAGTGTTTGTTTAGTTCCTCTGCCCATTTTTTAGTTGGATTGCTTTTTTTTTTTGGTGTTGAGTTGTATGAGTTCTTTATATATTTTGGATATTAACCCTTTGTCAGAGCTGCTGCTTGCAAATATCATCTCCCACTCAGTTGGTTGCCTTTTTGTTTTGTTGGCAGTTTCTTTTGTTGTGCAGAAGCTATTTAGTTTGATACAGTCCCATTCATTTATTTTTGCCTTTAATTCCCTTCCCTTTGGGGTCAAATTTATAAAATGCTCATTAAGACCAAAGTCCATAAGTTTAGTACCCATGTTTTCTTCTATGTAACTTATTGTTTCAAATCTTATATTAGGTCTTTGGTCCATTTTTGAACTAATTTTTTAACTTGGGGACAAACTGTAATCACATTTAATTATTTTGCAACTGGCTTCCCAATTTTCCCATTTGTTAAAAAGGCTTTATTTTATCCATTGTGTGTTTCTGGCTCTTTTGTCAAAAATTATCTTCCCATATACATATGGTTTTATATCTGACTTCTCAATTCTATTTCACTGATCTGTGTGTCTAGTCTGCCAGTACCATGCTGTTTTGATTATTGTAGTTCTGTAGTATAATTCGAAGTCATGTAGTGTGACATCTCCAGCTTTTTTTTTTCCCCCTGAGGCTTATTTTGACTGTTCAAAGTCTTTGTGTTTCCTTGATGATTCTGGAACCACATCCTGATTATTTTTTTGTTTTATTTATTTAAAAATGTCATTAGGGTTTTGATGAGGATTACATTAAATCTGTATATTGCTTTGAGTAATATGGCCATTTTCACAATTTTGATTATCCCAATCCATGAACACAGAATATGTTTCCATTTTATCATGTCTTATTTCAATCTTTTTTAATAATGCTTTGTAGTTTTCAGTATATAGCTCCTCACATCCTTGGCTAAGTTTATTCCTAGGTATTTTATTATTTTGGTTGCAGTTGCAAAAGAAATTGTTTTTCATGTCTTTTTCTGAAGTTTTATTATTAGTATATAGGAAAGTAGTGGATTTTTGTACATTGATTTTGTATCCTACAACTTTCCTATGTGTGTTTATTGTTTCTAATACCTTTTTTGGTGGAGTCTTCAAAGTTTTCTATATACAGAATTATGCCATCTGCAAAGAATGGCATGTTTACTACTTCATTCCCAGTTTGGATGCCTTTTGTTTCTTTTTCTTGCCTGATTGCTCTGTCTAGGAGTTACAGAACATGTTGAATAAGAGTGGCGAGAGTGGATATTCTTGTCGTGTTCCTGATTTTAGAAGAAAAGATTTCAGTTTTCCACCATTGAGTATGATATTAGCTGAGGATTTGTCATATGTAGTCTTTATTATGTTGAGGTACTTTCCCTCTGTATCCAAACTCTTTACTAAGAACATTGATTTAATTTCTATACCTTTTACTTTCTCTCTGATCTACACATTTTCTTTTACCATAATATATAATTTATTTATTTTCTATGTTAATTAATTAATGTCGGTTTTCCTTTGTTGAATAAAAACCACCCAAGTGTAAGAATGTTTTCTCTTTTGTTAACTTGATGTATCTTACTACCCAGAAAGTACCTAGAACAGAACAGCACCTGATAAATATTTGTTAAATAAATAAATATCTTCTAATTATATATTATAGAGATCCTAGGAGCCTATCTGTCAAAGACCAAATTCTTCCTATGTTAGAAAGGGAATAAGAAAGAAGTAAAAATTTTGATGGAAAAATCAGTTTTATTTTCAGGACCACTGAAACAAATTTTGTGTTAGAATATGCTGACTTCAGTATTAATATCCATTACTTGATGTTTAGAAGCCTCATAA
This sequence comes from Micronycteris hirsuta, assembly GCA_004026765.1. Lineage (NCBI taxonomy): Eukaryota > Metazoa > Chordata > Mammalia > Chiroptera > Phyllostomidae > Micronycteris > Micronycteris hirsuta. Next base: position 51,033 of record PVJI01006413.1, read on the forward strand.
CAAGTAGAATTTTTTTCTCTACAAGTTTATGTTTTATTATACCAAATGATGTCATTTTAATCTTTTCACAAATATTTTCCTTTGCTATCACACAACCACTGAATCTGGCCAAGATGAAATTACAAGGATCTGATTTACCCTCATACTTGAAAAATACCAAGACAAAAGTTATATACCAATGGAATTCAAGATATTAAATGAAAGGTAATAAAGGACAGTGATCCCTGAAAGACGAGAGATGTATAAAGTAAGTCCTACAACTTCCCTAACTTACAACCTAGAGAAAGCTTCCAAATACTGGCATAGAGAAGGAGAACCCACTTGGGGCCTCATAGCCATGTCTCCCTGAGTGCAGGAGATCGGCATAGGAGTCCAAGGAGAGGAAACAGGCAAGAGTTGAAAGGGCGGACTAGTAGGAGGCCACAGTAGTACTGTTACAGAACTGGGCGGGGGCACCCAACGATATACTGTTACCAAAAGGACCCCCCCTTTGTGGTCCTGGGGTCCCCACCCCACCCTGTACTAGGTTCATTGAGCTTGCCCTCTCAATGCCAGAGGCTGGTGAAAAGGAAAGGAATTATTTATTTACAAGTTATACAGGCTTGTAGTAATGACAATGTCTTCTTTAAAATACTAAAGTTCTCTAGAATACCCACAAATGCACACAGTCCTTCCTTCTCCCCCTGCCCAGTGCAGGGTACCGTATCTCAGGAAAAGAAATAGAAGTCCCTGATTCAGGCAGCCCCTCAGTTCCAACACCATCCGCTGTGTCGCTACCGCGTTCTCCAGTTAATCCAAAACCATGTGACTCCTCCTCATGGCCCACCAGCAAGAGTCCTTTCACCCCTTTTTCTTCCAGGTAAAGTCTCTCCTGCTTCCTAAGCTATGTGGCAAAAGGAGCAACCCAAAGCCGCGTGGTCCTCTCTCTTTCAGGCTGAGGGGTCCCCACTCCTCCAAAGCCTCATGGTCCTGACTGTCCTTCCTGCAGCGTCTCTCCTGCATTCTTCCAAACTGCTAAGAGAGAGCTCTGCATCGCTGCTACATCTTGCTTCCCGGTTTCCTAAGCTGCGTGGCAAAGAGAGCCCCAAAGCCACAGGATTCTCTCCTCTCGCCCAAAGCCATCTGTTCTTCCCTACTCGTCAAAAGCCCTATGTTCCCTCCCCTTCCCAGTTACATCTTGTGTGCAAGTCACTTCCACCCCCCTGGCTCAAAGCATGGCCACAGCTATTTAACATGTCCATGAAACCAGTTAAAGGTTATAGATATGTTAAATGACCATGCCACAGGTTAGCTGCAAAGCTGTTGCTATACAAAACAGCTCTCAATGGCCCTACTTCAGGAGTCCCATCCCCCCCAGTTCAGACTTGTGGGGCTGAGGACATCCTATATATCTTTTTCTAATATTTCCTGGACACCTTGAGTTCTGGACCCCATTACAAATCCCTATCTGGGCCCACCTCTTGGCTGCACCCTGTTACAGTACAGAGCAAGAATCTGGAGACCTGTAGAGGATCCCCTTTGAGTCTTCATCTGAAGACTGTCAGTGTGTTTGATGTGAGGAATCTACCCAAGAAACACCACTTGGGAGGAATAGAGAAAACCATTGCCAGTGTTTATGTGTGACTGGCAATAGTCCCTGTTCATACCAGCCAGCCATAGTAAATAATCATATAATCCAAGGGACGTCAAGTGTAGTATTCAAAAGGTTTGCCTCAGTAGTGGGGCAAAATTAATCTAACTAAATGCTCCTCTGGTTTTCCCTTTAAAAGCTAAAAAAGCCACACTAAAGAAGATCAAACTATTTCTAAGTATCTGAACTGTAGCCCAGAAAAAATATTTCAAGAATATTTATAGGACTACAAAAATGTCTAGCACCTCAAAATATAATTTTTTCAATATTTAACACCAATTAAAAACTACCAAGTAGACAAAGCATGAAACTATAACTCATAATCAAGAAAAATATCAATCAGTCAAAACCTATATACAGATCACACAGATGATTGGATTAATGGAAAAGGGCATTAAGATAGTTATTATAACTGTATTCTATTTGTTCCAGAGGCTAGATGAAATATTAAGACATGAAAGATACTTTTTTTAAAACTCCAAATTAAACCTCAAGCAATGCAAACTAAAATCACTGAGAAGAAAATGCACTAAATAATATTAACAGCAGATTAGACATTACAAAGGAGAGGTTAGTGAATGAAAGATATAACAATAAAAATTATCTAAGAGAAAACACAGGTTAAAAAATTTTAAATAAACAAAAAATGAAGAGAGCAGCAGTTACCCATGGAACAGCTTCAAGCATCCTATTATTTGTATAACTAAAGTCTCTGAAAGAGTGGTGAGAGAAGGGGAGAGAAAATATAGAATGGAAAATGTCCAGATTTGGTGAAAATTATAAACCCACAGATTTAAGAAATTCAACTAATCCAAAGCAAAAGAACTATAAGAAGAACTACAAAAAAGCATATCATGATCAAATTACTTTAAACCAGAGAATGTTGGGGGTGGGGGGGATGGAGACAATTGTATTTGAACAACAATAAAAAAATGTTTAAAAAACAAAACAGAGAATATCTGGTCCTGGCTGTGGTGGCTCAGTGGACTGAGTACTGGCCTGCAACCTTAAGGCCAGACCCCCAGGTGGGGGTATGCAAAATGCAACTTGTTGATGTTTCTCTCCTTCTTTCTCCCTCCTTTCTCTTCTCTCAAAATATAAATAAAACCTAAAAAAAAAAAAAAGAATTTCCTAAAAGTAGGTTCAATAGAATTTTTATACACATACAAAAGCTGAAACAATTCTTCACTGGCAGACTTACACTACAGTAAATATTAAAGTAAGCCCCTCGAGCAGAAGGGAAATTATAGGAGATAGCAATCTGGATCCACACAAAAGAATCAAGAATTCCAGAAGCGGTAAGTACTGGGTTCATATAAAAGACTTTCCTCTTCTAATTTAAATCTCTTCAAACAAAACTCCATGAATGTCTTGTTAATTTGGATTTTGCTTTCTAAAATTTCATTGTGCTTTTCTATCTACCTTTACAACTCTGAGTTACCCCAAAAAGAACTCAGTCATAAGGCTGTCCCAATCCATGTCACTCAGAAGTGTATGGAAAGCTGCTTCGTGGTGCAGCATAAATGCAATCTGTTAGCCTGAGATTGGTAGGGGGCGCAGCCTTCCCCATCCCTTAGGTCACCCTGGTTTTTACTCAGCCTGGCTGTCGACTTTCCAATAAACACAATTAGCCAAGTTTGTCCTATTAGATGAATTTCTTCATAGAGCAGCTTTGTCTCTACTTGTTTCATTACTACTGGTGCTGATGATAACAGCCTAAATCAGAGAAGCTGGGAACTAATCAACATTCTACTCACCTACCTCATTCTGATGCTAACTGAGGTGGTCTACTGAACCACAACAACACTCATAACTGAGGTTCTTCCTCAGAGCCCCAGCCACACACTCAAGCTCTCCATTTTTCATTAGCTTTCTATTTACATCCTGAAGACACTTTTTTATATCTCTGACAGGTTCCACTGACAGTCAGTTTACATTTTTTGTAACATTGTGTTTTGATTAAAAAGAAAAAACTATGGTATGGAAATAAGACACAAAAGCAAAGGAGATTGCTGATTTCTAAGAAGGCAATGAGATATCAGGGTCATAGAAATATTTAGACTGCAGCATCTGAATGACACACAGCATCTTTTTCAAATTGCCTAAGGCATTGAAACTTTAGGAACTGTACAATCTAGGGAAATGAGCAATAATTATTGAACAGAACATTAGGTAAGACCCATACAAATATTTTTACAGAAAATACTTTTGTATAATTTGTCATTTATCACTCTTTTAACAAAAGCATTTTGATCATCAACTACGTGTTGGTCTTTGTTATCAGCACTACAGATTTAGACATGAATGAGGTACGAGTTTTATTTTAAAGGAGCTCCCAGTCTTTTGAGGGACACATATAAATTGGACAATTAAAACAAATTTTATGTTTTGTAAGTACTATTCATTCCTCTACTCACTGATTTGACACTTCTCTATTATTGTGCTATGGGTTTAATCTCATGCCACCAAATTTCTGACATTAAAGTCCTAATCCCCACTACTTCATTATGTTATCTTATTGAGAGAATCTTTACAGAGGTGATCATTTACAGTGAGGTCATTAGGGTTGACTGTAATCCAAACATGATGGAACATCTTTATATAAAGCAGATATTTGAACACAGAGATGTGCAGAGGGAAGATGTAAAAATACAGGAAGAATATCATATGAAAATACCTTATGAAAATTTACAATTCAGTTCGATTGAACTGCAAGAGAGCCTTCCCTCAAAGTCCTCAGAAGGACCACCTGCCAAGTTTTTGATTTCAGACTTTCAATCCTCAGAACTGTGAGACTATAAATTTTTGTGCCTTAAGCCACCCAGTATGTGGTACTTTGTTAATGGCAGACCTAGCTAACTAATACATGTGCATTAGGTCACTGAATTGGGGGTATACGAGAAGACAACTTGCATTTAGGAATTGTAGACCTAACAGATGAAACAGTAAGTAATTACTACACAGAATAATATGTGTTATGTACTAAATCAGCACAGAGTGTTACTGGAACAGAATAAACTAAATCATGCTAATACCTTAAGTGAGATTTCTAGGATCAATTAGAGCCAATTAGAAAAGGACAGGAGAGCCTGGTTGGCTGCTCTCTGAGTGACCCAATGTTCTAGATTATAGAAATACTCAAAGTCCACAAGCATCCTCCTCAACTCATAGTTAATTGTCCTGTAAGGAAACAAAGATAAAACCATACTAATGGGTTTTGGAGTCAATAGTGCTTTGCTTCAGCTGCTTTCTAGCTCCAATGTGCACTAGTTTGTATAAGAAAGACAGAATAAAGCTGAACATAAGAGAATAAGAAAAAAAATTAAGCATATATCATAATTTCCTTCTTTCTCATAACTGAATATATATATACACATATATGTATACACATACATATATACACACATATGCACAAATATATCTCGTATCTTCTTTATCCACGTCTATTGATGGATATATTTAGGTTGTTTCCATGTCTTGACTATTTTGAATAACGCTGCAATGAACGTGGAGTGCACTTCCTCTTTGATATCTTGTTTTTATTTCCTTTAGTTATATAATCAGAACTGAAACTACTGGATCATATGGTAGTTCTCTTTTTAGTGTTTGGAAGGGATATGTGTAGTGCTTTCAATAGAGAATACAACCATTTTTATTCCTACCAACAGTACAAAAGAGTCCTCATGTCTTCACCTGTTCCCCAACATGCATCATCTCTTGTTTTATTCATGTGCGGCATTCTAATAGGTGTGACGTGATAGGTGTCACTGTGCTCTTGATTTGCATTTGCCTGATGATTAATGATGTCGGGCACCTGTTGGCCAATTGTATGTCTTCTTTGGGAAAATGTCTATTCAGTTTCTTGCCCACTTTTTAATGACTGTTTGGGATGTTTTCGCTATTGTTTGGGCTTTTCTTAATTGTATGAGTTCTTTATAAAATGTTTGGATATTAACTTTTTATCAGATAAAAGTTTTGCAAAATGTTTCCTCCGTTGCTTAGGATGCCTTTTCATTTTGTTGATGGTTTCCTTGGCTGTGTGGTAGGTTTTTAGTTTACTGCAGCCCCACTCATTTATCCTTGCTTTGTTTCTTTTGTTTTAGTATCAAAAGTAAAAAATCATTGCCAAGACTAACATCAGAATTTATTCCCTGTTTTCTTCTAGGAAAATTATGGTTTCTGGTTTTATGTTTAAGTCTTTAATCTATTTTAAATTGACTTCCGTATATTGTGTAAGATAGAGGTCCAGTTTTATTCCATTTTTACCACTTTTAAAAATACTTAAGTCTATATTATATGTAGACTATATTGAAAAGCATGATACCAGAATTTAATTGGACTTTTTGTATATTGCCATATTTTTCCAACACCCTTTACTAAATAATTATTTTCAAATACTTGTCAAAAACAAACTCATAATGATTAAAAGTCAGATACCCGAGTGGTAGGGACACATTTGTTATGAATTTGCTTTACTTTTTACTATCTGTATAAACTTGGTGAGTCAATGAATATCTTTAAGTCTTATACACAAAATAGAGAAAATAACAGTACTTGCTTAGTAGGACTTCTATGAGAATTAGAGGAGGTAGCTCACACTGTGCTTAGTACTATGACTGTCTGTAAGAGCTTAGTAAGTGCTGGTGCTTGTCCTGCCTCTGCACCATCAGATATAACACCAACCAAGTGAAATAAAGCATGCATTTCATATATTTTTCTATTCTTTTTATTACATATTAACACAATATGGACTATTCGGTGTGACTAATTTTTTAATCTCTTTTTCAATTTTATAATACGGACTTTTTATATCAATCATTTTAAAAATCATTTTCATATCTTTTTAATGATCAATCATCTAGTTGCTCAATAAATTGCTTAAACATTACTCTTCTGTTGAACATTTAAGGTGTCCAATTGTTCATTATTATAGATAAATCTTCAGTGGTACTCCTTGCACACATGTTCATGTTTGTATCTTTCATCATTTCCTTTGGATAAATTGCAACAAAGAGAATTATTGAGCTAGATCTTACACATACTGCAATGCCTTCCAGAAGAGTTAATCTAATTTGTGACATTAGAGAAACTCCTATCTCAATACAACCTTGCCAACATTAAGCATATTTTTATATCCTTTCCAAGCTTGATGATATAAAACTGGTTTCTTGTTGATTTTTTTAATACTTATCCAAGGTATGTTTTTATTGATTTTTAGAGACACATCAAGAGAGGGAGAGGGAGAGAGAAAGACAGAGCTAGAAAGAGAGAGGAGGGCAAGGGGGAAGGGGACAGGAGAAGAGAAAAGAGGAGAGGAGAGGGGAGGAGGGGAAGGGAAGAGAATCAATGTGAGAGAGAACTATTCACAGGGGGATTGAACCTGCAACCTTTCTTGTTTATATATAGGATGATGCTCCAACCAACTGTACCACAGGGCCAGGGCGCTCATTGATGTTTTGATTTAAATAATTCCTAGTGAGTATCAACATTCTTCTATGTGTATAAGCCATTTGAGTTTCCTCTTTTGCAAGAAGTTACTATGAGCAAATGGGAGCCCTGTACTTATTTTTCTATGAAAAAAATTTATGTTTTTCTTATTTTTATAATAGTTTTTTTTAATATAAAACTTTTTCTGGAGATTATCTTTAATTAATTTTATGTTGTTTCTTAACACATGGAGGTATTCATTTCTAGTATATCCAATCTCTCAATATATTCTTGGGGTTTTTAACCAACTGATTTATAATTTTAATGTCCTCCTATATCTAAAAGTCTTTCAACTGAGACTTCAACTGGTTGCTACATTAAATTATCTACATTTAAAATTATTTTAAGAAAGCAATTTTTTGTATATTATCTAATATGTGGATCAATATCAATTTTTCCCTTTAGCAAACAAATTGTTCCATGCATTATTGGTTTAATGTTTCTTATTCTACCCTCTTACTTATGATGATACTTTCATAATATAGAAATTAATTTTATAACTATTTCCTCTTTAATAAAAATATAATATATATTAATCATAAAAAATTGGCAAATGTAATTAGAAACAAAAAACAAAATCAAATTACCCAGCCAGTCTTTCTAATAATGTGGGTTCCTATATTTTCTGAAGACAAAGATGTAATCATAGACTTGTTTTGCTTAGAAATAGCATGTAATATGGTATATTTTTAAGCATTGATTTTTTATTGTACAAATATTTACTTTCTTTCTAATCTGTGAGTTAGATAGCTACAAACTGATAATTCAAGGTTGACCTTTTTATATAAAATCTAAGTCATCTTGGCAAACTTTAATTGTTACTCACAACTATGTATATAATCTAAGCTCTACTTCAGTAGAAAGGAGACTGAGAAGGCAACTGAACACAATAGGAGTTTTCCCTCTGGTTCACAAATGTGGATACAACTGACCAAACAACTCCCTCCCCCCAAAAAAACCCATAAACAAACAAAAAATCCCCACTTTCTGCACTTTCTCCTGGTTCGCTATGATAACTGATGAGACTCAAGGGCCCTCCATGTATTTTAATCCTTGCTGTAAGTAGGGTGATGGTTTTCAAGTGACTGCACAGTGGAACAAGAATGAACTCACTCAAAGATTACCTCTTACGGTAACTGTTTACAAAGAAACACTGCTTGCAGTGTTCCTGTAGTGAACACCTGTGGCACTTTAAAACAATTTTATGTGCCCCATTTAAACGTGTTCTTTGGAGTTGTAAGGTAGGGTTACAAACATGTTCAGAAACTGAGAGCAGCTTCTGTAAATTGATGGGTTTTCAGTGGTTCTTGGAAGTTATTTTCTCTGTAACCGTACATATTGTTTCCCTGTCACGCATCACAATAAAAGCCCGTGCTCAGATTATTTAATCTGACAACACAAGAAGATAAAATCACACACGTTTATCAAAATCCTAGATACATTAAATCCCTTGAATAATGCATCATACACTTTTGCTTACATACATTAGGTTTCTGGACCATGAGAGTTCTAATCTCAGGGATAAATATCTTCATTAGATAAAATATTAGTTGTAGGGTTTTCATAGATAAACTTTACCTCTATGAACAACTTTGTTACTATTATCCCTAGTTTACTGAGTTTTTCATGCAGATATGAAATTTTGTCAAATGATTTTTCTGCATATGTTTAAATAATCATGTGAATGATTATTCTGTTAATCATGTTCTGTTAATAGGTGAATTCTATTTTTCATTATCCAATGTTCAACCAACCTTGAATTCCTTCAGTACACCCACTTACTTCATGATTATATATATATGTGTACATATATGCATACACACACACATTTGATTCAACATGCACATTTTTTGAAAACTAAAATGTTTATCTCAGTCCATCTGCTATTAGCTTGAGAATATTTTTATCTATATTCATGAGGAGTATGAATCTCTTATTTTTAATATGTTTTTATAATATCCTTGTCAAATTTTGATATTATTACTATGTTGGCCCTTTCAACCCAATTGAGCAATAAGGTGTCATTATTTTTTTTTATGAAAACATTTGTACAGGAATGTATGCAATATCCTGTTAAATGACTGACAGAATTCATCATGAAAAATACTTCAGCCTAGGATTTTATTTTGGGGAATATTTTACTTAACAAATACAATGTTATTAACCCATAAAGTCATATTGTGATCTGTTATTTCTTCTTTTGTCAGTTTTGGTAAGCTATATTTTCATATGTCTTTTTCAGCTAATGTATCAAATTTGTTAATCTAAAGTTGTTAATATTATTTGCTAATTATTCCTTTAATATTGGTGTGATTTGGAGTTAGAATGCCATTCTCTTCTGGATCATGGGGATTTTTTTAATGTAATCTTTATTGTATTTTTTCCCATTGGGGTTTTGTGTTTTTTCTCTCCTTTTCCCCTTTGTTTCTGTCTAGAAAACTGTCACTTTTGTTAGACTTTTCACAGACCAACTTTATCTATTATTAGTTTTAGGTATTTTTTATTTTTGTATTTCATTGCTGTACTCTCATTTTTAGTAGTTTTCCCCCTTTTAACAACTTCGAGTATTCTTTTCTTCTCTTTAGTCCAGCTTGTTAAGATGGTACCTTAGATCACTGATTTCAGATATTCTTCTTTTCTAATATTAGTATGTGAAGGGATAATTTTCCTGGTAAGTGTTGTTTTATAGTATTACCCATATTTTTATGGGTTTAATTTTTATTATGATTCAGTTCAACATATTTTTATTTTATTTTGTAATTTTTATCTTTGGCATATTAGTTATTTGTTTCTAGATATTTGGCATTATCCTACCTATCTCACAATTATTGGATCCAATTTTATTTAATTTTGATAAGAGAATATATGCTTTATGATTTGGATTCTTTAAAATTTACTAGGAATCGAGTTATGGTTATGATATGATCTATCTTGGTGAATGTACTATATATGTACATATAAAAATAATATGTATTCTTTAGTTGTTGGGTATGGAGCTCAATAAATATCAATTAAGTTGAATTGTGGTGTTTAGATAGTTTTATATAATTTTTTGTCTAGTTCTATCAATCAATTGCTGTGATAAATGTAATAAAATCTTCTATTATGATTGTGAAATTCTCTATTTCTGCCTTTAATCTACTTTGCTTCATGTACTTTTAGTCTCTAATAATTGGTTAATACACATTGGTAATTATTATATCTCCCTGATGAACTTGCCCTTTTGTTACTATGGAATGTCCCTATTGATCTCTAGAAACATTTTGACATGAAGTCAGCTTAACTGCTATGAACATAGCAACATCACCTCTCTCATGCTTACTGTTTTCAGGTTATAACTTTCTACCCTGTGATAGGTTAAATTACATATCCTCCAAAATCCGTATGTTGACGTTTTAGCCTTCAGCACCTTAAAATATAACCTTATTTAGAAAAAGGACCATTGAAGATATAATATGCAGAGATTCAAGTCTCCTGGTATCAATCCCCTTTGGCCTGAACAACTTCTTTTAGTGTTTCTTGTTGAACAGGTGTTCTAGCAACAATTTCTCTTGGTTTTCCTTCATCTGAGAATGTCTTCATTTTGATTTCAAGCCTAAAGAGTATCACGTATTGTTAACAATTTCAAAATAAATTATTTTCTTTCAGAATTTTAGATATCCTCCATACTTTCTCCCTAGTGTGTAGGTTGTTTTTTAAGAGATATTTTTCAATATTTCTTTTTTAATTTTGATTTTCATTAGTTTGATAATAATGTATCTAGGCACAGGTTTTTTTTTTTTTTTTTTTTAATGTATCCTGTCTGGTATTTTCTGAGATTTTAAGGTGTAAAGCTTTGTTTTTCACCAAATCTGAGATGTTTTTGCTTATTATTCCTTTAAATATTTCTTAAACCCAATCTTCTCTCTGCTCCTCTGACAGCTCCCATTATTTATACCTAAAGCTTTTTTTTAATTATCCCACAGGTTCCTAATGATTCCTTAATTTTTGACAATGCTTCTTTCCTGTGTTCTTTACAATGAAAAACTCTCCTTTTCCTGTCTTCAAGTTCACTGACATTTCTCCTCCGCCATCTCCATCTTCTTATCGATTCCATTAGGGAGTTTTAAATTTCACATGCAGTATATTTCGGTCCTCAGACTTTTCTTTTGTTTTTTATATATATGATATGCACTACAGAGGTTGGGTACTGTCAATTTTTTTAAAAATATTGATATTACTGTTTTCACAGGAAATCAACTCAATTCAATTCAGACCATAAGCTTCATCTCAGTTCATAAATTAGTCTGATGTTCAAGGTGACATACAAAATGCTATAGACTGAGTAAATTAAACAACAGAATTTTATTTCTCTGTGATATGGACCCTGGCCCATGGGGTCCATGTGTTGTGGCTGCCAGGAACACAGTGACACAGGCTGTAGAAGTCCTGTGGAGAAAAAGGGACGGCATGGCCACTCTCTAAGTGAGAGAGAGGGTCGCGACCCCGTCCTGGACAGGCTTTTATCACTTTTCTGGGTACATTACATAGAGGATGGTTCTTATTTACTATGCACAGGTTCACTGTAGGTGATTACCTTTTACAGATAACAAAGGAAAGAATGTTGCTAATTAGTTCAAAGAGAAGAAGTTACAGATCCAGGGGAAAAGTGGTTGAACTGGTTACACTCCATACTTGGAAGGTTTAGCACAGACTTTAGGAAGTTAAAGATCAGCAGTAAACGTTTGCTGCCTGAATTCAGAATGAGGGAGTTTTAGCAAAAGCAGGTCTCATAGCAGCCTAGGTACAATGCAGGTCTGATTCCACACAGGAAAACCTATCTGTGGGCGTGGGTTCTGTGTGCTGACCTTGCTCCCTATTGGTTTTCCGAATCAGGAACTGGGCTACATTCCCCATGCCATGCAGAATGGTCCCCTATATCTCAGTAGTCTGGGAAATCCAAAATCAAGGCACCAATCTGATTTCTAGTGTCATCTTTCTTCCTGGCTTGCAGGTGGTTGCCTCCTTGCTGTGTGTTCAGCTGCCCTTTCCTCAGTCCAAGCACATGGAGTGAGAGTGAAAACAAGCTCTTCGATGTCCATCATTACTAGGGCATGAATCCCATCTGGCAGGTCCCACCTCCATGACCTGATGTGACCCTAATTATTTCTTAAAAGCCCTTCCTCCAAATATCATCCTAATGCAGGTCAGGGCTTCAACATATTAATTTTGGGGAGGCACACAAAAATGTAGCCTACTCCGTTCTACTCCTTTCCTCCCAAATTCAGTTGCTTCTCATATGTAATAAACATTCATTTCATCCCAACAGCTCCAAAGTCTTAATTTTTTTGAATATCAACTCTAAAGTCTAAGGTCCAAAGTTTCATTGAAATACTATTTAAATCAGCTGTAGCTGAACCGTGAGGGATGATTCATCCTGAGGCCCAAAGTAAACAAGTAAAATATTTTTTCATTAATTTCTCTAAGTTTTAATTTGGGAAAAAAAATGTGAATGTGCTAGCTAAAACACTGTCCTCCAGATCACTTCATTATTCAAAAATTATAATTAAAACTATTATTTTAATGAGGCAACATGGCATTTTTAATTTGATCATGAGAATATAAATACAGATAAATATTTTGTGAAACTTTAATAAGTTCATCTTTAAATATGTATTTATAAGGTATACATAATTATATAAGTATAAAAAATAATATATAATAAATGCTATGTAGGCATAGCAACTGGTACAAATTATATAATGTGTATAAAATAATATGAAATAAAAAGACCAGCGCAGCCCTAGGAAACAGTTTGACTGCAGCTTGTGCAAGTCCTTGACTCAGAAACATCCAATTAAGCTGACTCCGGATTTCTAACCTACTGAAACGGTAAGATTTTAAATATTTGCTCTTTTAAGCCATGAAATATGCTGTAATTTGTTATATGAGACTACATAACCAGAATTTCCTCTCCCTAATAAAAGAACATCCATGAGAAGCATACAAGTAATAACACTCTCACTGGTGAAATATGAATGTTTTTTCCTTATGTGAGAAACAAAGAAAGTCTGACTGCTTTCATCCTTTCCACTCAACTAGACTTTATAATCAGTGCAATAAGGGATGAAAAAGAAATAAAAACGTCCAGATTGTAAAGGAGGAAGTCCTATGGGCAGTTTTTATTTTCTATGCAGAAAATGCTACAGAATCTATAAAGAAGTCAGTAGACTTAGTGAGCTTAACAAAGTTGAAATATACAAGAGCAATCTATAAAAGTAAGTTCTGTTTCTATTACTAGCCATGAACAATCAAAAGTTGACATTTTACAAGAGGATCAACACTATGAAATATTCAGGGGTGAATGCATACTACTACACTGAACCCCACAAAGTATTGCTGAGAGAAATTAAGTGGGAAGATATATACACAGTTCAAAGAATGAGAGACTTAATATTGTTAAGATATTGTTAAGATGTCAGTTTTCCCAAATTTATCTAAAAGTGCAATAATTTCCCAGTCAAAATCCCAGTAGAATTATTTTGCTGTTTCTAAAAACTTCTTATGTAAATGCAAAGGACCTGGGATGTCCAAAACAACTTGGTAAAACAGGAATAATGCTGGAGGATTCCATTACCCAGCTAGAGGACTTACCAAGAGTTACTAAAATCCACACAGTGTGTCATTTATTGGCATACAAACACAAATATATCAGCAGGTCAGGATAAAGAATTTGGAACACCATCCAACCCCCCCCACACACACACACAGACACACAAACTCAATTAATTTTGGCAAAGGTGCAAAGGCAACACGGTGGAACAGTCTTTTAACCAACGGTGTTATTGAATATCCACATTCAAAACACAAACCTAAATTCATGCCTCAGATGATACGTAAGATTAACTGAAAATGAATTAAAGACCTAAATGTAAATCCTAAAGCTAAAAGGTTTCTAAATTAAAATATAAGAGATAAACTTTGTGACCATGGGTTAAGCAATGATTTCTTAGCTGTGGGACTATGAGCATGATCTGCATAAGAAAAGAAATTATAAACTCAACTTCATCAAAATCAGAATCTTCTGCTCATCAGCAGATGTTCAAAAATAGACATAACTAATCTATTGTATTGAAAATCCAAATACAGTCACCCCGGATGACACAGGGGAAGGTAGTGGTTAGGAGGAAGCATGAGGGTCACTTCTCTGGTGTAGGTAATATTCACTTTTTTTTATCTGAATATACATTTACACAGATCTTGTACATTTAAAACAAAATAACTTTATTGAAGAATAATTGGCATATAAATACGTGCAAATATTTCATTGTAGAATTGGATAAGTTTTGACACATGTATCGACCAATGAAATCATCACCACAATGACGTGAGAGAACAATCCTCCCTCCTGCCCTTCCCTTTCACTTGCCAGGCCAGCATCAACTGCTGTGCTTTCCGTCACTATAAAAGTTAATTTACATTTTCTGGATTTTTGTATAAAGACGATCATTCAGTATGTCCTCCTTTTTTATTTTGCTTCTTCAACTCAATACAATTATTTTGAGATTGTTCATGTTGCAGCACGTGTCAAAAGTTCATTGTTTTTTTTTTTATGAATAGTAATGCCTTGTGTAAATACATCGCCACTTGTTCACCTGTTGATAGACTTTGGGTAGTTTTCAGCGCGTGGCTATTACAAATAAAGCTGCTATGAGTAGTGGTATACACATATTTTCATGAATGTACATTTCCTTTTCTCTCAGGTAATTCACACTTCGAAAATTCAACTTGCAGTGCACTTATAATTGTGTTATCCTGTATATGTTATATCTTAATTAAAGATTTACTTTAAAAATGACTTTATGACCAAGAAATCAGACGATTTAGCACTGAAGCAGTAAAAAGGGCTTAAGAAAATTTCTAGAATTATAAGGAAAATAAAAACAAAAAATATCTGAGTTTAAAAATGGAAGCCATTCCATTTCATTGGAAACATTTGATGCGAAATACAATTATGCTGTTTTTTAAAATTGTACAAAAAGATTCTAATAAAGAATATTCTACCTTTGTTATACAAAACACACACACGTACTCACAACCTGGTAGAGAAAACACAGTGAGATGATCCATTAGATCATTCCAGTCGAGTCGAGCTTCCCAGTCATCACTGCCACGATGCCCGACATGGCAGTAAAGCCAGTGTGGACCCTCCAACCATCTCCTCTGCCAGTAGGATAACCCCAAGTAATCTTATGAATATTACATGTAATGAAAATTCTCCCCGTTGAACCCTGCCCAAATTCCTAACACAGAGCATCCTGAGATGGAATAAAATGGTACTGCTTTAAAAGACCGTTTTATTAAAAATTATTTTTATGTATTGGTTTTAGAGATGGGAAGGGAGAAAAGACAGAGAGAGAATGTTAAACATCAACTTTGTTGTTTCACTTATTTGTACATTCATTGGTTGCTTCTTGTGTGTGCTCTGACTGGGATCAAACCTGCAACCTTAGTGTATTGGGCTGGCGCTCCAACCAACCAACAGAGCTGTGGGCCAAGGCTGAGAAACTCAGTTTTCATGTAGCTTATTCCAAGAGTTAATTGGGGGGGTGGGGAGGGGGCTTGGGCTTGACTTGGATTTGCAAGATAGAAAGAGGAGGAACGGAACACTGATTTTTAACTTTAGCAGAATGCTGGAATCATTTAGGGAGTGCTTTTGTTTTAGTTGTTTATATGAATGCCTATGTTTCACCCAGTAGTTTCTGATTTAATGGTTCTGCATGCCCTGGGCATCAGAATTTTTAAAAGCATTTGAGATGATTCTACTAAGTAGGCTAAGTTTATAACCACTACTATACTGTCTATTAAGTCCTTATCTTTAAAAGGGAATGAAAATGTACATTGTATTATGCTATGTTGATAATTAGAGAATACAGATTACATAATATCTTGAAAAAACTTAAAACTACCTCAAGGTTTATTTGAAGAATCATTAAAAAACCAAAACATACAAAATACAAAAGAAAAAGCATAAATATGTAACTATAAAAAGTTAAATCTATCAGTTAAAACAAAAAATAGTCTGCCCTGGCTGGCACAGCTCAGGAGATTGAGCATGGGCCTGCGAATCAGAGGGTCAATGGTTCAATTCCCAGTCCAGTCTAGGGCACATGCCTAGGTTGCAAAGTCAGGTTCCCAGTGGGGGTGGGGGGAGGCATAAGAGGCAACCACACATTGATGTTTCTATCCCTCTCTTTCTCTTTTCCTTCTCCTCTCTCTAAAAATAAATACAATCTTTTTTTAAAAAGACTTAAAAATATTCTAATAAAATGATCCTGTTAAACAATAAGGATTCTAATAAATGATAAAAACAAAATATATCAAAGAAACATCAGCATATATTTATCTTAAGCAAATGGAGATAAACAGAAAAAAATAATTTTTAACAATCAAGAGAACTGACTAAACACCAAAAGAGAGGATTATTTATAAAAATAACAGTTTAAAAACAAACAAAAAAATTGCTCCCCAAATTGCAAAGAAGGAAGAAGAAACAGATTTGTATGCCTTTCTTTAATTTTGCCCTAACATGTACCTACATAAAAAAGTAAATAAGGATAAAGACTTTGAATATTAAGGCTAATAGGTTTAAATTCATAGCTTAAACTTTAGATCATGATTAATTCAATTCACCCTTATAAATTCATGCCAGATATGTTGAAGTCATCTTTGAAACTTCACTTATATTACACATCCTACCAACCATCAAGTACAGTGATTTCTACAACTCAAGCGTCTCTCAAACGCTCTCTTCACTTCACAGTTACGCACCGCAGTGTGCCCCCACTACAACCAGCTCTCCTGCAAACTGCTCACTTATGCCTTTGTCCCTCTGGGCCCTCCACACTTTGACTTGTCCCATGACAAAACACTCTCCTCGTTGAGTGAGAGTATTTTAAAAACGCAAGTCTCATGCTATCATTACACTGCCATTTTCCTGTGATGTAGTAGTAAAAGACAGAAACATGCTTATATGTAAAATTTTTATATATGCGATTGTTAGTCAAGTGAAAAAGTGCTTAAATTTTTACCCAATTAAAAAAAAAAAAAACTGATGCCCTAACTTGAAAAATAGGCTCCATAAAATATACAAAAAAACAGTGCTGGGAAGCCCCTGAGGATACCTCAAAGAAATAAGCAGGCATTCTCCACAACACTTTGCAGCACTGATTTGACATTGAGCTGATGCTGCACATTGTCTGTGAATGTACAACTCTAGGGTCTGAGCAGCAAGCTTATAGTTCTACCCAACAGCACTACATGTCTGTAAAATATGCTATAAGATTTGAGTGGCTGAAAATGTCTTCTACAAAAAAAGTGAACAAACCCGATGCTTGAGCTCAAGTGTTCATTCATTTTACACACACACAAACACACACAGAATGAATGCATCAAATGTTCTGAACACCATACTGGTTAATAAGACATGTAGTCTTGCTTTTAGAGGACCTAATGTATAGGGTTGAAGGTTAAATACATAGAAATAACTGTACATAGGCTTTACGCTAAGCTATACTCTCTTTTAATGAAACCGCTACATAAGAAACCTTACTATTACTGTATTTGTTGATGATGGCTAGGTGAGGCCAAAGGATTCTGGGCTTTCACAGGAAAAAGATATAATGACCCCTTCCCCGGCTTTAGTATAATTGTTATATTTCTACATTTCACCCTGCAGTGATGCGTATCATGGTACTATTAGAATGGAAAAGATTCTTAAATGTAAAGTTATGAAAAAAGTAAGCCTCTTTCCAAAACTTTCCAAAGGAAATTACACAAAAGTTTAGAGTTAGAAAGAGGCATACACAAATTATTTTCTTCCTACTTTCATAAAGTAAGAAAAGCCCAAAGAAGTGAAGCAGCTTGTCCAAGATCACTCAGTATTTAATGAGCACCTAACAAGCAAGGTTCTGTCTAGGAATGCTACAAGTTCAATGAGACTTGTTCTGTGCTTTCAAGGAGATTACGATGTAGTTGAAAGGATAAATAAGTAATCAAACCATTTTAACAAACTGGGAGTTCAATAATACATAGCTTATTACCACTGTGAACACAGAATATTTGTTATTCAGTGGGACTGTGAGAATAAGATAAAATACATAAAAGTGTCTGAAATAGCAGGTAATTAGCAATGATTTTCATTAAAGTTATCAATTGCTATAAAGTCCTTAAAAGATAAAAAACAATAACAACAAAGTCTTGGTAAAAAAAAAAAAAGTACATCAAAAAAGCAGGTATCTATATATTTATTTATTTTTAATTGTGTTCTATTACAGTTGTTCAAATTTTCTCCTATTGCTTTCCCCTGCCTACCTCTCTCCCCCACAGTCAATCCCCACCCTGTTGTCCATGTTCATGGGTCATATATATTTGTTCCTTAAACTAGGTCCTTCCCCTTCTTTCCTCCCTTACCCTCCTCTCTCATCATATTGAGTCCCAATAAGTTTGTTCCCTCTTTCCATGCCTCTAGTTCTATTTCACTCATGTGTTTGTTTTGTTCACTAGGTATAAGTGAGATCACGTGGTATTTGTCTTTTGCAACCTTGTTTATTTCACTTAGCATAATACTCTCCAGTTCCATCCATGCTGTCAGGAAGGATAGGAGTTCCTTCTTTCTTTCTGCTGCATAGTATTCCATTGTGTAGACGTACCACAGTTTTTTTTTATCCACTCATTTACTGATGGTCATTTGGGTTGTTTCCAGCACTTGGCTATTGTAAATAACACTGCTATGAACAATTGGGGTGCATAGGTTCTTTTGAATTGGTGTTACAGAATTCTTGGGGTATAATCTCAGCAGCAGAATTGCCAGGTCAAAAGTAAGTTCCATTTTTAGTTTTTTGAGGACATTCCATGTGAATGCACTGGTCTGCATTCCCACCAACAATGTAGTAGGGTTCCCTTTTCTCACAACTTCACCAGCACTTCTAGTTTGTTGATTTGTTAAAGATGGCCGTTTTCGGACTTGGGTGAGGTGGTATCCCATTGCAGTTATAATTTGCATCTCTCTGATGGCTAGTGATCTTGAGCATCCTTCCGTTTGCTTATGGGCCCCCTGTATTTCCTCCTTGGAGAAGTGTCTGTTCAGGTCCTTTGCCCATTTTTTAATTGGATCATTTGTCTTCCTGGCATTGAGTTGTATGAGTTCTTTATATAGTTTTGAGACCAAACCCTTGTCCAAGGTATCGTTGGCAAATATGTTTTCCCATATGGTTGGTTCCCTTTTCATTTTGCTGATGTTCTCTTTAGCCGTGCAGAAAATTTTTAAATTTAATGTAGTCACATTTTTTTATTCTTTCCTTTATTTCCCTTGCCCTAAAGGATGTATTGGTGAAAATTTTGCTGTGTGGGATATCTGAAATTTTACTGCCTATGTTTTCCTCTAGGAATTTTATGGTATCACAGCTTATGGTTAAGTCTTTCATCCATTTTGAGTTTATTGTGGTTTATGGCATAAGTTGGTGGTCTAGTTTCATTTTTTCCATATACCATTCTAGATCTACCAGCACCATTTATTGAAGAAGCTATTTTTACTTTATTGTATACTCTTGCCCCCTTTGTCAAATATTAATTTACCACAGAGACATGGGTTTATTTCTGGGTTCTCTACTCTGTTCCATTGATCTATATGTGTGCTCCTATGCCAGTACAGGACTGTTTTGATTACTGTGGCCTTGTAATATAGTTTGATATCAGGTATCATGATCCCTCATTTTTTGTTCTTCATTTTCAAAATTGCTGAGGCTACTCAGGGTCATTTTTGGTTCCATGTAAATTTTTGAAGAGTTTATTCTATATCTGTGAAATATGTCATTGGTATTTTAATGGAGACTGTATTGAATCTATATATTGCTTTGGGTAGTATGGACATTTAATGATGTTGGTTTTTCCAATCCATGAACACAGTATGTGCTTCCATTTCTTTTCATCTTCCTTAATTTCTTTCTTTAATGTTCTTTAGTATTCCAAGTACATATCTTTTATCTCCTTGGTTGAGTTTATGTATAGGTACTTTACATTTCTTGTTGCTATAGCAAATGGGATTTTTTCCTAGTTTCTGCTTCTGATATTTGCTTGTTGGTGTACAAAAATGTCTTCAATTTCTGAATATTGATTTTGTATACAGCTGTTTTGCCAAATTCATTTATTAGGTCGAGTAGTGTTTTTGGTGGGGACTATATGGTTTTCTATGTACACTATCATGTCATCTTCAAACAATGACAGTTTTACTTCCTCTGTTCCAAACTGGATGCCTTTTATTTATTTTTCTTGTCTGATTGCTGTGACTAGAACTTCCAATAGTATGTTGAATAAAAACAGTGAAAGCAGACATCCTTGTCTTGTTACTGATCAAGGGGGAAGCAAGATCGGGGAAAACTTTTCATTTTTGTCCATTGAATATGACATTGGCTATAGTATGATGCATATAGCCTTTATTACTTTGAGGTATGCTCCCTCTATTTCTACACTGCTGAGTGTTTTTTATCATAAATGGGTTCTGCACTTTATTCAGCATCTTTTTCTTTTTATTTACCACCATCATCCTTTAGGTCAGGCTTAATCACCATAGGGTCAGACAGAGTAATACCCAGAAATAAGGCCATTGTTTCCCCTCAGGCTGATACCAGTTGGAGGGGAATGCTCTGCCTGAGAGAGATGGTTCCTGTAATATAGGGGATGATTCAGCACCAGGATCCTGGTGGCTGCTCTTTCAGTTCTCTCCCTAAAGCCACCATCCCCAGTCTCTCCTCAAGTGTCTCTAGACCACTCTGCCCTCCTTTGCCAGAGCCCAGGTTAAGTGGCTACAAATAAACTTTTATGAGTTAGCCCTTTAAACACCCCTCTGATGCATCCCTGGCAGATAAAAACCCTGACACTTTTTGTAGCTGGATGTTGTCTGGGTTCTTTTTGGCCTCTAGTGCTAAAGGCTGGGAAGCCCAGCTGGGGGTTAGATCCCGTGCTTATCAGGAGAAATGTTCCTCCGGCACTTCAGCAGCTGCCAATGGAAGCCCATCCAGCCCTGTCTCATCTTCTCTGCTCTCCATACCAGTCACATTGTGATGAAGCTATTTCTTCTGTCTGCCCGTGGTTAAGCGCTTCTCTGCCACGAGTGTTCAGTTCATTATTCTGGGTGATTTCTCTACAGTTTAGTTGTAATTCCATATTCTTCCTGGGAGGAGGTTAGTGTAGCTTCTACTTACTCCTCCACCATCTTGGATCTCCCCTCCAGGTCTCTATATATTTTAAATGAAATGCAGAGTTGAGTTTATTCTCCAGATAATCAAGCAGGGCAACAATAAATCAAAGTGATCTGGTCTATTTCCCTGCCTTTGGGCAGTGGTTTCCCCTCATAATGAAGCCTCCATGTCCCAAACTTCATTGTTTACTCATTCAGCTGATGGACAGAACCTGAGCTGCCACAGTAGTGCACTGATTGATATTTGCCTCTAGAAGTAAATGTGGCTTAACTGGGCTTTATTTATTTGTTAGTTGGAATGGACCCAGTCTGCCATTGAAGTCTGTAGGAGAAAATCAAGAAGGCCTGATTTCAGAAAAGGAAATTTTTAAAAATGTTCCTCTATCTGTATTAGTGCTGAAATAACATGTCTAATGCTAGGAATACTTCAGGATGTCCCTTTCCTTTTGTAAACCAGACTTTCAGGTCTTGACAAGAAAAGAGCAAATAATACTTGATGCCAAAAAAATGCATTCGGCAAACTCTCCCACAACTTTGGAGGCAAGAGGATGATGTCACAGATAGCAAACTACCCGAAGTGCATACAAGCTGACAAGGGTGCCATCCTCCAATGATTATACTGAATAGTTATTTCTCTAATGCAGGATCCCCAGCCCAGACCTTCACTTTATATGATTATTTGCTATAGGGCCACTGTCAGCCTCACAGCAGGACCACTTATGAAACTGCTGTGGGCCACTTAGCCACAGCTTGCTTTCAAAACTGGAAAAGGAAATTGAGGAATTGTATTCAGGGGAAGAGCTATGGCTTTCCTCAAAAGAAAGACCAATCCAATGTCTCTTCAAATTAAATTGTCTTCAGTGAACCACAGACAAACAATAACAATAATAATGTTGATATCTACTATATACTCAGAGTTTTCTAAGCACAAAAAGCTTTATAGCAGTTATTTCTCATCCTTACTCACTGCTATAAAATGAGTAGCATTATTTCTATTTTATACACGAGAAAACTAAGGCTCAGAGAAGTGAAGTTTCCATCTAGTAAGTGGTTGATCCTGGAAATAAACACAACCTGTCTCATTCCAAAGCTAATGTGTCTGTCAAAGCATCATATTACCATACACATTTCTCCTTTCTCAATGCACAGCCAATTCAGCTCGTGATCACTCCTGGATGAAGAGGCAGAAGGATAGATGAAGCTTCAGCTACACTCTAACTATAAAGTTTTATTTGTTAAAATGTAATAATATAAAACAAATATGGCACAGTTAGTATTTGTGATAGGTTTTTGTTGTATTGTTTTTTTAGGGGTTTTTTTTTGTGAGCTTGAAGTATTTTGTTTAGAAATTGTTCCCACTAATCAACGGCACAGCTGCCGTGACTTCTTTGCTAATGAAATCATGACAGGAACTGAAGACATTGCCCATAAACTGAATATAGGGTGGTATTGCACAATAGGGAGGAACGATAGAAATAACCATGAAGCTGAAATCATGTAAAATAGTAACAATCAATGGGAAAATTTATAATTGTTCTTTGACCTTTTACATTTTGACCAAACATGTAAAATGTTCTTACTATAGATTAAAAATACATTAAATATTTAAAACAAAATTAGTGTACCATATTTTAAAACATGAACATTAAAAATTAATGTTTTATTTCTTTGTAAAATTATCAAAAGTAAATGGATTTTAAATTCTTTTAAATTATCAAAAATAACAGCGCTTGCCTTCCTTTCATCATATAACTCATGATTTGAGGTAAGCATCTTTCTGACATCTTGGTGAATTGTCAAAATCTTTTCTGAGTTTAAATAAGCTTCCAAAATTTGATCTCTTGCATTTTAAATGTCATGAATTATCTCCTGGAGTTCCTTTAATGTGAAGTTTTTTTGTCAGAGTATCTCCTCTGGGATATTTCCATCTTTTTCATTACTATTAAATTCCTTGTTTCTGTTGATAAATCCTCCTGTACAAAGCTCCTGGTGGCAATGAGAACATTCCCACAGACCAGCTCTTTCTTCTAAGCTCCCAATGATATTAGATTTGAATCATCATTCTGGCATTACTAGCTTTTATATTTTTGCTGCACTTTCATCTTTCCTGGCCAATTTCCTTTCATTCGTCTATTTTTGGAAAACTTCATGTGGCTTCATGCAGGCATCTGCTACAGTACATCATGAAGATATGCTGTAGATGTAGACTGTACAATCCGATGCTTTGCTCTCTGTGCAAGAACTGAATAACAGAAGTGCTGTGACCAATCACTGAAAGAACTTGAAAGAAGTGACGTGATTAGTCACTGAAAATGTGTGCATCTGTTATCTAAATAGTGATTTGTAGACTGGGGAACTAGCAACTGTACAATCATTTAGTGAAAATTTATGGTTTGAACCCATAAATGTTTTATCAGACCCTCCTGGTAATTCTTATACTTGCTAAAGTCTGAAAACCACTGCTTAAGGACGACTGTGATTTTTAAGACTTTGTTGCATGTTGGTATTGACTAGAGTGTTTGAAACAATATCAATACCTGATCTATACCCTCAGAATTTTATTTGTCATGTTTACACTCAATAAAAGGCAACACTTAAACACATGAAACAATAAGACAACAAAGTACTTAGACTTTAATATTTTTCAAATTGCATAATGATAAACACATCAAAGGTACAGAAAATATGGAAACCTCAGGAAGTTCTTCAGAAAAGCTTAGATTCAACATGTCCTAGATACAGGGTAAACTCTTTAGAGGAGAGGAATCGCTCTCTGTGGGTAAAAGGAAAATCCACATCATGGTGATACAAAATGACTGTTAAAAGAAAACTAAAAGATGGATTGGAAGAGTTAACATCATAAAAATATTCATACTACCCAAAGCAATTTGTAGACTCAGTGCAATCCCTATTAAAATACCAATGACATATTTCACAGATATAGAACAAACACTTCAAAACCTTATATGGAACTATAAATGACTGCAAATAGCCTCAGCAATTTTGAGAAACAAGAACAAAGTAGGAGGGATCATGATATCTGATATCAAACTATGTTACAAGGCAATTGTAATCAAAATAGTCTGGTACTGCCATAAGAACAGACACATAGATCAATGGAAAAGAATAGAGAGCCCAGAAATAAACCCATGTCCTTATGGTCAATTAAAATTTGACAAAAGGGGCAGGAACATAAAATGGAGTAAAAATAATCTCTTCAACAAATGCTGCTGGGAGATCTGGGCAGCTATGTGCAAAAAAATGAAATTCGACCACCAACTTACACCATACACAAAAATAAGCTGAAAGTGGATAAAAGACTTAAATATAAGTCATGACACCATAAAAGTCCTAGGAGAACATAGGCAGGGAAATTTCAGATATTCCAAACAGCAATATTTTCACTAATATGTCCCCTAGAGCAAAGGAAATAAAGGAAAGAATAAACAAATGGGACTATATCAAATTAAAAAGCTTCTGCATGCTTAAATAAAACATCAACAAAATTAAAAGGGAACCAACAGTATGGGAAAATGTATTTGCAAATGATACCTTGGACAAAGGCTTGAGCTCCAAAATATAGAAATAAGTCATACGACTCCACTCCAGGAAGATAAACAATCCAATTAAAAGATGGACAAAAGACCTGAATAGACATTTCTCCAAGGAGGACACACAGAGGACCCATACAAAGGATGCTCAACATCACTAGCCATCAAAGAGATCTAAATTAAAACCACAGTGAGGTACCATCTCACACCAGTCAGAATGGCCAACAAACATATCAACAAACAACTAGTGCTGGTGAGGTTGTGGAGAAAAGGGACCCCTAGTGCACTGTTGGTGGGAATGCAGACTGGTGCAGCCACTGTGGAAAACATTATGGAATTTTCTCAAAAAACTAAAAATGGAACTTCCTTTTGACCTAGCAATTCCACTGCTGGGTTTATGCCCTAAGAATACTGAAACACCAATTCAAAAGAACCTATGCACCACAATGTTCATAGCAGCATTATTTACAATAGCCAAGTGCTGGAAAGAGCTCAAGTGCCCATCAGTAAATGAGTGGATCAAAAGACTGTGGTACATTTAAACAATGCAGCAGAAAGAAAGAAGGAACTCCTTACTCTTTGCAATAGCATGGATGGAACTGAAGAATATTATGCTAAGTGAAATAAGCCAGGTGACAAAACACATTTAAATACCATATGATATCACCTATAAGTGGAACCTAACCAAGAAAACAAACAAGTGACCAAAATAGAACCAGAGACAAGGAAATAAAGAAGAAACTGACAGTGACCAAAGGGGATGGGGGAGAGGGGTAACAAGGGAAAGAA
The DNA here is from genome assembly GCA_004026765.1 of Micronycteris hirsuta. Taxonomy (NCBI): domain Eukaryota; kingdom Metazoa; phylum Chordata; class Mammalia; order Chiroptera; family Phyllostomidae; genus Micronycteris; species Micronycteris hirsuta. The sequence goes on from PVJI01006413.1 coordinate 76,726, forward strand.
AGGGAAGGGTCAAGTCAAGGAACATGTATAAAGGACCCATGGACAAAGGCAATGGCAGCAGGGAGGATTGAAAGTGGAAAGTGCTGGGTGGGTAGGGCCAGGGAGAATAATGGGGGAAAATGGGGACAACTGTAATTGAACAATGATAAAAAATATTTAAAAAGGAAGCTAAAAGAACATAAAATATAAATTAGTTTATTAACCAAACAGCAATGTGCTAACTGATTGGATTAATTCTATATTGGTAAAGAAATTTTTTTAATTATTTTACCACAACACTTACAGTAACAGGCTAGAAAATATAGTGAAGTCCTTTTTCTCCAAAAAAGATATTAGACCAATTGGGGTTATTTCAGGGATGTAAGCTTTCTTTAATTATTTTTAAAATCTATCAATGTAATCCACCATATTAACAAGATAAAGAAGAAAAATCACATGAAATTAACACTTGAGATAGAAAAAGCACTTGACAAAATTCAACATTTATTCATAATATAAATGCTCTCAGAAAACTAGAAATATAGGGTAATTTCCTCAGGGAACTAAAAAGCATCTTCAAAAATACTCAAATTAAAGAGAAAGAACCGTGGACACAGACAAGAGGCCGGTGACGGCAGCAAGGAGGGAAGCGGGTGGAGGCAGAAGGTGTAAGCGGGATAAAGGGTGATGGAAAAACACAATAAAAGTAGCAGAATAAATTTTAAAAAATTAAAACAACTACTTAGTTAACATAATACATCTTTATAAGAGACTGAATGTTTACCCCCTAACCATCAGGAACAGGTGAAAATGTCCACTCTCACCACTGCTATTCAACATAGTAATGGAAGCACTAGCTTGTATAAGTAAGAAAAGGAAATAAAAGGTATACAGAGTAGAAAGAAAGAAATCAAACAGTCTGTACCTGCACATAATATTAATATCTATATGGAAAACTCCACATAATCTACAATTAAATCACAAAATGTTACTATAGATCTTAGCCAGAGCCATAAGACAAATAAAGAGAAATTAAATGTATAATAATGGGAAATTAGACAAATGATCCCAATTAGCATAAAATATAATTTCTACAGAAAATATCAAGGTCAAACAGTAAAATTTTTAACATTCACCAACCTTTTTGGTAAAAGCTACATCTCCACATGACAGCATTCTCATTGGTCGGTAACAGCCAGTGAAGTAATAGTAACACCTTTGATTTGCTATGAAAGTTCACCGCGAGTCATCTTCGATAAATCTATAGAAAGATGTGAAGAGTTTATTCAAGAAAAAAGGGGGGGACAGAGACACAAACTACGTTCAGGGAGAGGATTTAATGTCACAAAGATTTAAATGTGTTCAAATTAACCTATAAAAATAATAGTTATAATTAGATTTTTGTACCTTTGGTACAACCCCAATTATACATTTATATAATAAGTGAAAAATGAAAATAAATATAATTTAGAAGAAGAACCAGATAGTAGGATCAACCTTACTAAACATCATTTATGAATAGTGAACCCAGAAAAAGAGCAACACATACCTTTACCAAATAAATATAAAACATTTTTATGGCTTTAAGATGGGAAAATATCTCTTAAATAATTCATGAATAGCAGGTTGTATAAAGGAAAATATTAATAAATACGTATACATTAAAATTTCTGTAAACAAAAGAAAACAAACACTAACTTTTAAAATCAAGTGATAAAAGATTATTAATGGGGAAGCATAGTGATTTATTTTTAAATACTTTACATATCTTAATGAAAAGGATAGGCAATTCAGTAGAAAACTAGCAAGGACTGCCAAAAAAAAGGCAATTTATAGAATATGAAAAAAACAGAATAGCCAATAAATCCATAAAAATATTATAACTCCACTGATATTCAGCAAATGCAAATTAGATATGGTGAACTATTCTTTAATATACAGCATGTTAACAAAGTTTAAAAGCCAGAACTTTTCAATTAATGGTGAGGACATAAAAAAGTAGAATATCATAGACATTGTGAATGGAGTTATAAATTAATAAAGTTTCTATAGAAAGAAGTTGGCCAGTAAAAAGTAAAATAGAAGAATGTATTGGGTTGGCCAAGAAGTTCATTTGTTTTTGTTTTTTTCCCCTCATACAATGGCTCTAGTAGCACTTAGTTGTTTTAACTTCATTCAGAACAACTTTGTTAAATTGTGTTGTGACAGCTGTCATTTCAGCGTGCATTTTGGAAAAAGGGGGTGAAGACTGAGTGGGGGAGGTGGGGGTGGGTAGGGTGGGGGGGAGCCATGGTGGGAAAATGGAGACAACTGTAGTTGAACAACAACAACAACTTACCAAAATTGGTGAATTTTTGTGTAGCCATTCCATTTTAATATTGAAGATGGAAGAAAATATACATTTTCAGAATATTATGCTTTATTATTTCAAGAAAGGTAAGAATGTAACTGAAACGTAAAAAATAAAAGATTTGTGCAGTATAGGGGGAAGATGTGTGACTGATAGAACGTGTCAAAAGTGGTTTGCAAAGTTTCACACGGGACATTTCTCACTGGACAATGCTCCACAGTCAGGTAGACCAGTTAAAGTTATAGCAATCAAATTGAGACATTAATTGAGAATGATCAACAAAATACCACATGAGAATAGCCAATATACTCAAAATCTCCAAATAAATAAAGTTATTGGTGAAAATGTAAAATGTCTTTTATTTTATGGGAAAAATCTAAAGGGACTTTTTGGCTCACCCGATATATCCTTAGACCATCCTCTGCACCTGCAGATGTATAGAGAAACCCTAGCACCCATCTCCATGAAGACATAAACAAGAATGGTCAAGTGGATAATTCAAAAATGGAAACAATTTAGATGCTCATTAAAAAAGAATAAATTAATAAATGGTGATATTCACAATGGAATAAAGCACAGCTAATATGTATCTGTACAGATAACTCCCATAAACATTTTTAAAAATTAAGAATTGATATCAGTTTTATAATTTTGCAATCCTTTATTCAAAAAATAATGAATATGTTGCATGAATACCCTATTGTATATTTTTATATGAACAAGTAGAACTTACATATGGCCATAAACATAGTCTCTCTCTTTTCATGATGAAGAAAATGAATTTAAGATCTTAAATTTCTCTCTACCATGAGCACATTTATTTAAAAGATAAGTTTTGTCATGTACACCATTCCATTTCTTCCTCCTATAAAAGTCCACCATGATTAGGAACTATGAAACTAACAATGAAAAGCAAAATTGGCTTTTTTTTCCTGGAGGCGATTAAATTTAACACCTGGCTGTTTACTACTCATATCACTGGACTCACTTATTCTACTAACAGATCTGTCTTATTATTACTATTTCCCATTTCCCAAAGCAGGGAATCAGGTTTGCTGAAATCCACAACCAATTTCCAGAGCATGACAACTATTTTATCATATTTTTATCACTTTTTCTTACTCACAACAAAGCAAACAAAAAAACCCAAAACACCTAACTTTTCACTTCAGCTTTATTGCAAAGATGCATATAAATAATATATACATGAAAGTTGTGACCAGCAATTATCTTTCTTCAGCAAACTAAACATGTATCTCAACTCTAGGCTTAAGATTTTTAGCACTGCACTGACCTGAACACAGCCCATTTTTGTTTTTGTTTTTTTTAATATAAAAATTTTGATTTCTAAATTCATAAAACTCAGCTAGAGATGTTAGTGTGATTTTAGATGTTTCTTTCTCCTTTATCCTTCTACTCTTTCCATCACAAAGTCCAACAGTAAGGATTTCAGTGTTATGAATCACCAACCTTATCTCAAAGCTAGACAGAAACTTATAAAATATTATAATACAGATATGCTGGTTCAAAATGTGGGGAGCTTCCAGCTGAAATGTAACACTGGACCCAGGACACAGAAGGCATGGTGAGAATTCAGACAAAGGCAAGCCACTCTGGATTAGTAGGTCTGAGACAAGACAGGCTGTATATATAGAAAAGCCACTGGAAGCTGCAAGAATGGCCCACAAGTTGGGTGTGCTAGGGGTCTGAGGAAATCACCAGAGCAGAGTAAACAGTGTGATCCATGTTGATGGAGACTCAGATAGGGAGCCCACCAGCCTGCTCTGTTGGGTGGGGAGGGGGATTTAGCAAAGGAACAATGGCCTCTGCCACTACTTCTGTCTGGAGAAAGCTGCCCCCCAGCCGTTGCTGCTCAATGAAATTCCAAACTGTGTGTCCTTGGCACCTTTCAAGATGCTGCCACCCCAGCACTGGAGCTCAGAGTGAGTAAGTCCAAGTAAGTCTGTGTGGAGGTCCTTTAAAAAGAATGCCTGGTACTCCAGAAGCCCTCTGTCTCACTCAGCTACAATGCCACTGGTTTATACAGCCAGAAGTTATGGAGACTTCTTTACCCAGCACTGGAACCTGGGATGAAGGACCTGGTGTGGGGCTGCCACCCCCTCACTCCTCAGGGGGAATCTCTAAAGTCCAGATATCACTCCTGATTTTTAACTGCCACACAAAGGTATGGGACCAAACTGTTTTCTGTGTCTCCATCCTTCCTACCAGTCTCAATATGGCTCCTTTTTTACATCCTCAGTCATAGGACTTCTGATCAACTAAATTTCAGACAGTGCTGAATGACAGTTGTTCTGTAATTGAGTGGTAATTTTGATGTGATTGTGGCAGGAGGAAAGAACACCACTCACCTACTCCACTATCTTAACTAGAAGACCTAAAATGTCTCAAACGATCAGCATCTGGCCTCTGCGTATCCCTTACCTCTTGCTAAGTGGTCTCAGGTCTGGCATTAGTGGCAGCCAACCTTGGTTTGCAGCATGGCCTCTCCTTGGCACATCTAACACAAGCACAAGTAACAGCTATCTCAGATTGTTCTGTAGCTCATGACAGGTGATTCCAGTGAGTACACAGGTGACAGCTTACCTTGGCCTGCACCTCCAGGAGGCCCCAGAGCCAGCCCACCCAGTAGAAAGCTTAAGGCTACACCAGAGCACCACCCAACCACCTCCACAAGCGATACACCCAAGGGATGAGCTCAGCAGGCATCAGAGCCCCAGTGAAGTGAGTCCTGCTCCAAGGGGTAAGCCCCTACACAGCATATCATCCAAGGTGGTCACGGCCAGTCCTCCCAGCTGATCAGCCTGGGGGTAAACACTTCCCACTGACCTACCAACAGCAATCAAGTTTCAACTACAACAGGAGGGCATGCACGGCCTATACAGGACGGGGAGCACACCAGGAGCACTCAGATAAAATGACCACAGGGACTGTGCCACTGGGCCCCATAGAATACTTACTACAAAAAGCTATTCATGCCCAGCTGGTGTAGCTCAGTGGATTGAGCACAGACTCGGAACCAGAGGGTCCCGGTTCGATTCCCAGTTGGGGCACATGCCTGGGTTGCGGGCCGGGTCCCAGTGAGGGACATGTGAGAGGCAACCATACATTGTTCTTTCTCCCTCCCTTCTCCTCTCTCTGAAAATAAATAAATAAATAGATAAAATCTTAAAAAAAAATAGCTATTCTACCAAGACTGGGAGATGTGGCACCTTTACTTGATACATAGAAACAAACACAGGGAGGCTACCAAGATGTGGAAACAAAGAAACATGTCCCAAATGAAAGAATAGAACACAGAAGTAAATAAATGGAGTTAAGTAACCTACTAGATGCAGAATTCAAAACACTGGTTATAAGGAACTCGATGATCTCAGTGAGACTTCAACAAAGGTATAAGAAAGGTAAAAAATGAAGATGGAAAAGGAAAACAGAACTAGTCAGAAATGAAGAATACAATAATTGAAGAATACATTATAGGAAATCAACAGTAGAATAGATGAAGCAGAGAACTGAAACAATGATTTGGAAGATAAGGAAGCAGAAAACACCCGATCCAAACAACAAAAAGAGAAAAAGAATTAAAAAGGGTGGGGATAGTATAAGGAATGTCTGGGACAACTACAAGCATACCAACATTCACTTCATGGGGGCGCTGGAAGAAAAACAGAGAGGGCCAGGGAATAAAACCCTATTTGAAAAAAATAATAATGGAAAACTTCCCGGATTGGTAGGTGGTAGGTTTAATAAGCAAGTGAACTTACAAACAAGACTTGTCTTAGGCGGCTGCAAGACAAGCAGATCTCCCACCTGCCTACCAGAAGTTTGTACAGAGTCCTTGACTAAGTTCATTCATGTACACAATTCAGATGGCCTCAACACCACATTACTCTCTCAAGGCTGCATCCTTGGAAGTAGTTTTGGCTGTGGGAATGGTAGCTAGAACGTAGTACATTCCAAGGACAGGGGAGGGGGCGAAGAGCCTCTCTGAATGCCTGGGTTCAGCTCCTTGTTTAACCTATCATCACATTCTTTTAATGACATCCTCCAGTAAGACATCATTTAGAAGATGAGCTACGTCTTAAAGAAAACAAATGGCTTGTGCTAGGACAGGCTACCGTATCAGAGCAGAGCTAGGACTATAAGCCAAATAAATCTTCTGCTCCCAAGTTACCCATATCATGATATTGCATACACTCACATTCTTTCCATACTCACAGCCATCACTTAGGATGCTTTAACGTCACTTTTAAACTTCCAGATGGTCTGCCCAACTGCAGGCTATGCTTCCCGTAATTATTTGTCTCCTTTTCATTCTATTACTTCCTTACCATAGAATAGGCTTCTCTCTTAAACTCTGAAGGTCCTTTATATCTTTTCCAAACATATTCCCTCTATTTCCTAGGGTCCTCCATGGTGAGTGCATGGGGTGGGGCAGGGGTATGTGGAATTAGTTCCTGACACGTGAGTTCCAGTTCCGTAAGGTTCAGCTATGCTCTGTTGCTTGTTAATGTCAATGAAATGCTCTTGTTCAGTGATTTTCAACAAGTGTGTGGGACACACTTGGGTGCCACAAGAATTTAAAAATATTCAATACATGACTATTTAGTCAGGGGCACTAACCTATTTTCTCTTAGATGGTAAAATTAAAAAATGACAACAGCCAAAAGGAGAGAAACTGTCAGGTGCAAATAAATCAAAATTAGACCTATTTTTTTTCAGACTTGCAAAAAATAGAATACATTTTTTTGGTGTGCCGGAGAATTTTGGCAATTAGCTTATGTGTGCCATGAGATGAAAATGGTTGAAAATCTCTGGTCTTGTTTATATAATAACCAATATCTCCCTTAATCCATATTTGATCATCTTGTATTGGGTATATTTTTCTTGCAAGCCTTATCTGTATGCCTCTGTACAATAAAAAACTAAATCTAAGGCCTAATATTGTCACAAATACTGGCCAGCAGAATTTGTATGCTATTGCAGGTGTATGAATAAATTCACATGGAGTATACTAGACAAGAAAATCTGGGACCACACGACCCCTCCCTTATCACTGAGAGAGTCCTCAAGCTATGCCCCGATTGGCTTTTATTGTCATTCATGGGCACATTACAACAGAATAGTCTTCATTAACTATGCATAGATTGTAGATTTACATTAGGTGGTAGACACCCAGGAAGGCGCATCAAAAGGAGAGATATTCAAATGGAAAGACAACAGGTTTTGGAACTCAAAAGGATTAGCAATACAGGTCTAAGGAAGCTAGGCAGGCATTAGCATAAGTTCTTTTGATCCAGGGAGAGAGAGGTTTTAGCATAAGCAAGTTTTAATTCTAAGAAATAGGCTATCCTGATTCCCCACAGGAAATCCCGCTGTCACACAGGTGGGACCTGCTTGCCGTCCTACATTCTACTGGAGCTTTCTCATAGACCTGAAACATTAGGGTTACATTTCCCACAATGAGAGGCATGGACTTTCCTTTATATTATCTGTCTTCTTTTCCTAGCTAATTCCGGTATTTAGGTGAAAGTTAAGTCCAATGACCCCCAACATTCATTGGATATATGTTTGTTTAGAGCTAGTCCACTACTCCATCTACCCTTTTTATCATACCTTAACTTACTGTAATTAATAAAGGAGAAGACAAATAGAAATTCAAAAATATAATGTAACTTGGTATCTATTTAAATTTCTGAGGAAAATATTTGATATTATCCCCAAATAATTAAAATCTATTCATTGAAATAATTTTATTAAAACAGTGGGGGAGAATTATTTCCAATTCATGCCCTTGGTTAAAGCATTCTAAAGAGCAAGTTTAATTTTTGTGAACACATGAATTTAGAAGCAGCATCTACTGCATTAGATATTAGTCATTTCTGATGTTTTCTTTATGAATACTGCATTGGTGACATAATAACATTAGTTTCCGGGATGATGTTAATATACTTTGGCTCAAATAAATATGCTAGTATCATTAGAAAAGAAAAAAATATTCACAGATTGAAGGATATATGAGAGACACTTGCAGATAGGACATTAGATATGAGTCAGTGCAAGTATGGGATGTTGATAGGTGTGGATATATTTTTACACACTTATGTGTGCATGTGAACATACACATGTACTTGCACTCACATACAAACATGCACACAATCTCACTGGCTATTAAAACTTCTTACTCCTTTTCTTTTTTTTTAATTTATTTTTTAATTTTTTACTTTTTTATTTTTTTTTGTTCAATTACAGTTATTTGCATCCTCTCCCCTTCCCTCTTCCCTTCCCCTCCAGCCCCACTTCCCCCCCCCCAGCCTCCCTCATCCCCGTTAGTCCTGTCCATGTGTCCTCTACAGTGATTCCTGTAAACCCTTCTCCCCATTGTCCCCTCCCCTCTCTCCCCTGTCTATTGTTAGATTGTTCTTAATTTCAATGTCTCTGGTTATGTTTTGCTTGCTTTCTACTTTTGTTGGTTATGATTCGGTTAAAGGTGAGATCATATGGTATTTGTCCCTCACTTCCTGGCTTACTTCACTTAGCATAATGCTCTCCAGTTCCATCCATGCTGTTGCAATGCATATAAGCTCCTTCTTCCTTTCTGCTGCGTAGAATTCCATTGTGTAAATGTACCATAGTTTCTTGATCCATTCATTTGTAGATGGGCACTTAGGTTGTTTCCAGCACTTAGCTATTGTGAATTGTGCTGCTATGAACTTAGGAGTGCAAAGGTTCTTTTGAATTGGTTTTTCAGGATTCTTAGGGTATAATCCCAGTAGTGGAATTGCTGGGTCGAAAGGCAGTTCCATTTTCATTTTTCTGAGGAAGTTCCAGACTGTTTTCCACAATGGCTGCACCAGTCTGCATTCCCACCAACAGTGCAGTAGGGTTCCCTTTTCTCCACATCCCCTCCAACAGTTATCTGTTGCTTTGTTGATGATGGCCATTCTGACTGGTGTGAGGTGGTATCTCATTGCATCTCTCTGATGGCTAATGATGTTGAGCATCTTTTCATATGATTCTGGACCCTCTTTATGTCTTTTTTCAAGAAGTGTCTGTTCATGTCTATTGCCCATTTTTTAATTGGGTTTTTTGTCTTCCTGGAGTGGAATCATATGAGTTCTTTGTATATTTTGGAGATCAGACCCTTGTCTGAGGTATCATTGGCAAGTATGTTTTCCCATACGGTTGGTTCTCTTTTTATTTTAATACTAGTTTCTTTAGCCCCGCAGAAGCTCTTTATTTTGATAAGGTCCTATTTGTTTATTCTTTCCTTTATGTCCCTAGCTCTAGGGGACATATCATTGAAGATGTTGCTGCGTGGAATGTCTGAGATTTTCCTACCGATGTTTTCCTCTAGAACTTTTATGGTGTCACGACTTACATTTAAGTCTTTTATCCACCTTGAATTTATCTTTGTGTATGGTATAAGTTGGTGCTCGAGTTTCATTTTATTGCACAAAGCCATCCAGATTTCCCAACACCATTTGTTGAAGAGGCTATTTTTATTCCATTTTATGCTTCTGCCCCCTTTGTCAAAGATTAATTGCCCGTAGAGACTCGGGTTTATTTCTGGGCTCTCTATTCTGTTCCATTGGTCTATCTGTCTGTTTTTATGCCAGTACCAAGCTGTTTTGATTACAGTGGCCTTGTAATATAGT